>OY856412.1:565516793-565684293 GCA_963693085.1 Alisma plantago-aquatica
ATTCAAATGCCTCTCATGCTCTCACCGTAGGATGTTTCTCACTGGATCGCTACCCTATATATATATATATATATATATATATATATATATATATATATATATATATATATATATATATAAATGGGCGTTCATTCGTTGCCCGCGTAGGTAGCCTGGATTTTCGCTACCCGGCAGCCAAAAAGTAACTCTCCTGGCCAAAAAGGTAACTCTATTGTCAAAAAAGTAACTATGGTGAACAGAAAGTAACTACACGAATAAAAGGGTAACTCTGTACAAAATATACAGCAGATATATATAAGGACGGGTTTTTTGATTTTGGAGGGGCAAATGATATTATTTTTGGCTAAATTTTTTTGGAGAGCTAGACAAAATAGTCCTCTACAATTGCGATTTTTTTTTTGAAAAAAGATGGTCGGAAGGGTGGGCGAGTAGCTACCCGCGCGGGCAATAAAGATGGGCCCTATATATATAGTCAGGTTAGAATATACTCGAGTGTACAGATCGCACAGATACACTCAAGTGTGTTTGCATATCAAGACTATTTTTTGTAAAATGTAAACCATTGATCTTCAACGTCATACTATAAATACAAATTTTGAGCCCATTTGGATGAGTGTAAGTCACTCATCCAAGGGCAACAAAATCGACGTACGAAACTAATTTGAAATGCATATTTTTTGCGGTATTTATAACATGACCTATAAATGTCCAAATGTGCTCAAATTTTGCGTATGATCTATTCACAACATGTTTAAGAAGATCAACGGATTAGATTTTTGAAAAAAATATTGCATCATGAAAAACTATTTGAGTGTATTCTGCTCTGAATACACTCAAGTGTATTCTAGCCTGACTCTATACATACATATATATATATATATATATATATATATATATATATAGAGAGAGAGAGAGAGAGAGAGAGAGTCAGGCTAGAATACACTCGAGTGTATCCAGAGCAGAATACACTCAAGTAGTTTTTCATGATGTACTATATTTTTTTACAATCTAATCTGTTGATCTTCTTAAACATCTTGTGAATAGCTCATATACAAAATTTGAGCCCATTTGGACATTTATAGGTCATGTTATGAAGACCACAAAAATTATGCATTTCAAATTAGTTTCGTGCGTCGATTTTGTTGCCCTCCGATGAGTGACTTACACTCGTCCAAATGGGCTCAAAATTCATATGTAGCCTAATTATAGTATGGCAATGAAGATCAATGGTTTACATTTTATAAAAAAATAGTCTTGATATACAAACACAATTTGAGTGTAGCGTGCGATCCGTACACTCGAGTGTATTCCAGCCTGACTCTCTCTCTCTCTCTCTCTATATATATATATATGTATGTATGTATGTATGTATGTATGAAATTTGTTCTTTCCATATGAAATATAAATAATACACAACATTTTGAGAAACATTATACTCTAATCATGTTGAGAATTCAAAAAATCATGCTTTGATAAATCTTCATAATTTATTACCAATCATATTTTGAGGAAGCTCATGATTATATGGTTGAAATGACCCTTTTTGGATATTGATTCCGAATTTCTTCTCTTTTGTTTACTGAAGAGTTATATAATTTACGTTGTAACTTGGGACCCATGTTGATGTCCTATAAAGTGATTTCTATTCACTCTTTTTTATGACAAGCTAGCATAATCATTGTTACTCATGTTAACATGGATGGATGGTTGTTCAAAGTCAGTAAAAGTAATATTTGGTAAAACAATCAGATGTTGACATTTATTTGGGTAATGTATGCAAACATCTCTTCTTATCTTATAGTCTTAAGATTATACTGGTCTAACCAAATAAAGTGAATAACAAAATCACAAACAATTCATATTAAATATGGTGAGTGTTTATATTTACTAATATCCAAAATTTTAACAAGAACAAATAAATAGATAGTGATACATCCAATACATCAATCATCAATATGTTTAATTTATGATACGTGTTACATCGATTATATTTATGGTGATGTCAATACTAAATATTAAATCAACTAAAAATAATATACAAGAATGTATCTATTGCTCTGTGAATTGATCAAAATATTGATAGTGCTTGTGAGTCGTCAATTGCCAACTTATAAGGAATAATAACAAATGTCTGAAATGTGGCCACAAAATTTTAATACAAAAAGCATCATATGTATATGGCTCTAGGGCTACAAGGATGTACGTGTTATAGTGATTGAGATAAAATAAACTCTTAAGACTCATATTTTTGTGAAAAGCCAAAATTTTACATGATAAGTGTTGACACAACCACAAATTTTCATATTATGTTTAACTATACATCTAAATCCAAATATAATATTTAAAAATTTCTTTATTTAGATCATAATCATATTTGGGACTCACTCTGCCTACCATAAATCACACTAAAAATTATTTACTTGCCAATCTAGTATACTATATTTTCAATTTTTATGTATTATGTACTTTGTCATGTAAGCATTATAGACAAAACATGCTTCTCATGAACTTTCTCACACATATTTTGTTAAAAGTAAATAGCAGTGTGTAGTCAAGTAAATACAATCTAATTATGTAGATTGTGTATTTACATAGTCATTTTTAGATTGCCTTGTTTGAGTCAATTTTTTTGAAGACTATCTTGGAAAAAAAATACATCTAATACATTTTCTCGTGTATATTTTGTAGAAACTTAAAAACCATAATTATTCTAGTCAATATAATTTAATTTTATGGAATATAAATAAATTGAATGAAGCGATTTTTTGAGTTATATTTTTTGAGTCAATTGTATAGAGTATTGTTGGTCAAAGTTACTAGTAAAATAATTTTTTATGGAGTTGTAATGTGGCATTTAGTACTACTATTAAAAAAAATTCTATACTTAAGGGGGTCATTACTACTATTTAAAAAAAATATCAAATTGAAAAGACATTTACTACTATTATTTTAAAAAAATTCTGGAGTTGAGGCGGGGCCTTCTATGACCCCCTCCCTCCGCTAATGACTATAGCCTTTAAGGTAAAAACTTGAAAATTAAGATGAGAACGCGGAGGAAATGTGATTGGAAGAGTAATGTGCGACAAGTCTTGAAGACGGACTTGCTGATTCTGTATATGAGTTTTATCAGCTATAAACTAACCCTCTTCCTAAGGTTAGACTGCCTCCAACTCATTGTGCACAAACTTTTAATTTAGTAAAAATACGGTGGGTAGTATAGGACTTAATCTTATACTAACCGATCACAATATATTATTTCCTTCTCACTCTTCTTTAAAATCCATCTCCTTAGAAAATAAGAAGAGAGAAACATCAATTATACAATATAATGTAATTCTATAAGATCATGTCATATTTTTAGAGAACATGTCTTATACAAAAGCGTCGCAAAAATACTGTGCCGAACATAAATGCAGGCCCAAGGCATTGTCACGAAACACAACTGTGTGGGAAGTGTGAATATACAAGTGGTGGAAATGCAATAAGAAGGTAAAGATGACTACCACAAAAGTTAACTGAGGCAGACACACGAGAAAAAAGTTGATTGCATAGTTGTCGCCTGATGAAGTCCCTTATTTTAGGCTCGACCAATGTAGATTCTGTTGTGAAAATTCAACTTAAGTTATTGCCACCGATTTTCCTACAAATAAGACGATAAAGCTCAACCTAAAAAACATAATGGAAATTAATAAACCGTGCTCACTGATGGGGGTTGTCATCATTGTGCTCGACTATTTTAGCATGTCCTTGTCTATATTAGCGTATATATTGGGTATACAACAATAATCTAAGTGATGTACGTACTTGATAGGAGACGTCCTTGCTTTGATTAATATTTATCGATGAACGCACAAGTAGCATCCTAGTATGCACCACATTAAAGGAAGTTCAAGAATCTTCTTCATAGAGACCAATACAAGGGGGTTAGAATTTCCTGCAGGGGATGAGAGCATCACAAACAAACACTCCTCTAAAGAAAAAGAAGTAAAATTGTATTATTCAGTGTACGACCAGGATGTTACCGTAACGGGAATTGGCACAGGAAGTTGTGACAGTGAATCTGCTCCCAATACAAGGAGGGGTCACATTCTCAATGACATGACAGACGAAAGACCAACGCGTAGACATTTCTTTTTTAGCCAACTCGAGGCATGGTTCTTCAGTTTATGTAACATCTTGAACCCAAAATAAATTAGCGTCAAGCTCAATTTTCGGCACTAGAGAAGTTAAATATCTATCTAAAGATGTATAACTCAGAATTATAGTTCAAAATACATCTGATTACAAATGTTTATATGTTGTGATGCTTTTTGACTGCAATTGTCGTGGATATCAACCTTGACGATCGTAGATAAGAAAAAGTCTCACGCATACATTATGTGCTTGTCCAGGCTTAGTAAAATCAAATATTTTTAGATTGATTTGAAACTATTTCAGAGTAAGAGCTCCTTATGACCATCCCATCGAGATATAATATACTAGTATTATCCTGGAAAAATGTCGTGTTTACAAAAATATAGTTAAAGATGAGTCATTTGCATTGGCTTAATGATTCGAAATTATAAATCCTAGAGTGATTGTTTCTTCAACATGATTAGGCGGTGAATATCCATTTCAACCAAATTTTCAGGCAACACTTCAAGGCGTTGGGATTTTGCACCGTATATGATCTCCGTATCACACCCTTCGTCTTGTGCCTTTCTCGCATACCAATAATAAAAGCATGCAACTAATCTCCTTTCCAATGCTAACTAAGGTGCTCCTACAAAGAACATCACTAGGGGTTATATTGATTAGACTCAGTTCATGCAAAAAGAGATACCAACTTACTATGTTGGGAAACATAACTGCCCCCAGTGTGAAATTTAAGCATGATTTATTTGTTACTTGTAATGGCCCCTGGTTGAGAGGACCAGATTCCTAATCCCAATAAGATCAAAACCCAAAATAAAGACATGGCTAAAATTGTTGCCAACACATCTCCTAAGATGAGTCTCAATAAAAAGGATGGCATCAGAAGGGGTGTACAAGTTTCCCTAATTCCTAACTTAGAGCTAAGTAAGATTAAAGACAACATATAAAAACACCTAGTCCAATGATTAATTCATAAAAAAAACCCTAAGACCATATGTCACGTGATAAATCAAAACCAAAATTGAAGCTAAACTTAACCATTAAGAGCTACTGAAAACATTAAAGTAAAGAGCACTAACCAAAAAAATTATAATTGAAATTCATTCCTATTATAGGAGAAGAGTTATATTCACACCCTTAATATTTACATGTATCTTTTCACAAATCTTACTTTATGCGGGCCCTAAAAGTCTATATACTTATTATACAAGGAGATAACACACGTGTTCTATATTCATCATTTCCATCAACATAATATAGATTTTAAGCCATGAATACATCATTTAAAGCCACCCTACGTGGACCTGAGCATAGGATGACAACCTAATGACTCCAAAGAAACATCTCAAACCCAAAGTGAGATCTTTTTTCTTTCTACTACAACGTCACAAGAAAATTCCTTGCCAAGATAACGAAGCGGGATTTCTTGGTATCCAAAAAATGCTTGTAGCGATGAGCATTAGACAAGAGTCTTAACGAAAGATTAAAAAAATCTATTGAGAAATAAGAGTATGCAAGATATACACATCGTTTAGTTGAGAAAGTTTGCAATAAGATTAAGTTTATATAGTCCATGTGATAATCACATTAATAAAACTAGCAAATCCAAAAATAGGATATTTATTCAATGTAATGCTAGTTTACTTGTTTCGTCATTTTTCATGGTAAACTAGAATATAAAGTCCAAGTTAAAAATAATGGATAAATATCTACTTAGCTATGTTGACTCTAGGTCTAAATTGACTAAATCATTCCAATTAATTGTGTCTAATGTCTCTACTTGAGTGATTTAGTATTAGGTATAGACACACTCCGAACGCTCTAACTTGCCCATCTCAAATTGGAGAAAAGACAAGTCAAAATCAATGCAAGTGTACTTTTATGGAATAATGATTGTATGACTTGTAATTAATCTTATCAGGAGCACTTAAATT
Source organism: Alisma plantago-aquatica (assembly GCA_963693085.1). Lineage (NCBI taxonomy): Eukaryota > Viridiplantae > Streptophyta > Magnoliopsida > Alismatales > Alismataceae > Alisma > Alisma plantago-aquatica. The sequence continues at coordinate 565,522,862 of OY856412.1, forward strand.
GAATATTTAAGCACTCAAAAACTATTTTTCAAAATTTACATCAGGTTGTTCATCAGTCGAGTTGCAAACTCGACCGACCCTTATTGGATTTTGAAAATAATTTTTGATCGGTCGAATTTCCATTTCACAGAACTTGACTGACCCCTCTGCAGACTAAAACTGATTTAAGTGGATCGATCAAGTTACCCCAAGACAAACTCGTCCGATGGCTTAAATTAGTCTTGTCGCATAGTGGGATCGATCGAGTACCTATATTGAAACTCAACTAATTGCACTATACGAAAAAATGCTGAAAAATATGTCTAGTCATTTTGGAGTTACAACAATCGAAAATATATTGTTGCAAGCCACAAAATGGCTAGCAATCGTCCTTAAGTGTTCCCAAAGGCTTCTAGACATCCCTAACTATAAATAGGACCCCTTGGTCTTCATCCCATGGTTAGTCAAGAACTATGAAGGTCCATATTCTATAATTGAGTGATCCTATAACCTCCTCTCTCTCTAAGCTTAATCACTTGCATCATCCATTAGAGTGAGTAGGAGATTTGTAGAGAGCTAGTCCTACATGTATATCTTGTGAGGCTCTCACTTCCATCACCTCCCAATCTCTCATTTCAATCATGAAGATGAACATCCTCTCTCTTGGCTAAGAGAGGTGAAGAAGAACAAGGGAAGGAGTCCCTTGGTGAAGAGGTTCAAGGCCAAAGACTTGAAGCAAGAGTGGGTAAGCCCTTGGTGAAGGCAGAAGACTCCTTGCTCAAGTGGGTAAGTCCTTGGTGAAAGCTTCTCTGAGTGAAGGTGAAGTCAAAGGCTGAAGATCCAAGAAGAGTGGGTAATTTTTAGAAGGCTGAAGACTTGTGCAATAGTGGGTAAGTCCTTGGAGAAGGCTGAAGACTCGTTGCAAAGTGAGTAAGTCCTTGATAAGGTTGAAGAATCTTTGTATTGGATAGGTAACTCCTTTGGTGGGTCATGTGTTGTAACTCTTATAAGTGAATATATAGAGGAAGACATACTTAGAAATCCTATAAGTTAACCTCTCTAGGTAGTGGACTGACATACTCCTAGTCTAGAGTATGGAACAACTCTACATAGCTTATCACTTGGTACTTGTTCAATTTCTCTCTCCCTTGTTATGTATATTTTCGTTGCACCCAAATTTTCTATTTAGCAACCTTATCTTATGAAATATCTTCAAGGTCTAATAAATTTTATGTAAGTGCTAGAGCAAATCATCCATCCTAGGATCCAACAAGCTCACCACATAAGATAACATGACTGTATGTCCCACTAAGATCTTTCCATGCCTTAATTTTTACAATCATCTAAAGTTTATGGGCTCATCGATCTACTACCTACATAACACATCGAGGTTTTTCAAGGATATTCAAGTAATGATACATTATTGTATCACATGCAATCATCACATCCATATTATTTCATCACATTAACAACATTAATGCATCATAAGGGATATATTGTAAACTGCTCTCATATACATGTGAACTATGTGGGAGATTAACCCTAAAATTTCCATAAAACTCAAGACTAGAAAAATCTATGCGTGGTGCACTACAATAACCCAATAACAATAAAACCTCAAATAAAAGTTTCCTTTTTTCACATAATAGATTTGAGAAGTAAAACATGAAGATAAAATACCAAAATAACATATTTGAGTTACATTATCTCAAACAAAACACATGAGTATAATTTAAAAGAACCCCAATATTTCACAAGTTCCTACTAAAAGAAAATAAGTTTAGAACTATTAACATTTACAAGAAATGCTAAAAGGAGACAAGTCTAGAATCATCAACATAAGTTGCTTGCCCGCGGATAGAGGGTCCAAATTCACTATTGTGAATTGATGATGTGTTATTTTAACCTCTGTCATAAAAATACCTTGTTGTTTTTTTAAGAGTGGGTCTTTAGGGTAGATATACAGTTTGGATGAATTGAAACAACATCTGGGAAAACAACTCGTAACAACATATTTGAACCCGGAGAGAAATGGTTGGTATACTACGAATAGCATGGACGAACCAACTACGTACGACGGTAATAACCCATGTGCATGATCACGAATAATCATCCACGTTGACGACACCAATATGGAAAACACCTCATGTAATCAACTTTTTGAGGACACTAACACGACAAACACCTCACGTAATCAGGCTTTGGTAGCACCACACTACAACACTATTAACATAATATGATTTTATAATGTGAAAAAAATCAACATAACACAACTTGCTAAAATTAATTATCAATATAGCACATTTTGTAAAATATAACCCCCCCACTCAATTTGACTTTGAAATATATTTGATGTTAGAAAGAACCATAAGTATTGATGTTTTCATTATTAAAATAAAAAATTCAAAAAACAGATTTGGAAAACACCACAATGGTTGGCGCTTTCTATTTGAAAAGTCAAATAAAAAGCACGATCCATTGTGGTGTCTTCCATTTTTATGTTAATAACAAAAATGCCAATATCTATGAGCTTTCTCAAATTGAATGGTCTATTTCCTACAAACTATCTTATTTTGAAAAATATTTTGCAAATTTGACAAACAATGCTATATATGTTGTTTTCTATTTATGTTGATCATATTTGTGTCAAATTTATGTCTCAACGACGACTGTCTTGTCGTGATATAGTGGTGGGCTTACTCACAAGCCACCTGAGGCCACGACCTCATGTGACAGTCCTCAACGAAAGGACTGAATTGGTGCTATTTCGTGGCCTCACCCACATGTAACGGGGGACTCGACACTACACAGACAATATAAATTGAAGGAGATGGAGATGGAAGGTTTAACAAATTAGTAAGAGAGAGAGAGGGTTTATGCGTGTGACCAGGATAGCATGAGGGACACAAAAATGGACTAGAATAGAATATGTTGGCTTAGCTAACTGACCCCCTTTTCCTCCTAATTAGTTATTATAATCAATCAAAAATGTATAAGAGATATGGTATGATAATCAAATACCATATTTATATGTTGGTTTAAACAAAACAAATATATATATATATATATATATATATATATTAGTTTCACCATAGCTAAGTCGTGTCCCTTTAAATCTTAATATATTTCTATATATTCCGTTTGATATAACCATCCGTTGGGATGGAACTACGATTAATGAAAACCATACACATAAATTTCTCCGTAGACAATAAAGAGTTGTGGTAGATCATATAAAAACATTAGTAAAATATGCATAATGCCGAGGAGAGATGGAATTGTGTTGAAGAGATGACAACAATTTTGGCTACTTGGATCTTAGATATTAAATACATACATGCTCATTTAGGACACACTTACAAAGTAAAATTTTGGTTTAATACACTAGAGACGTTTGAATCATACAATGAGTTGGCATACCTAACATAAATAATTCATTCCTAGGACACAACCAATAGCCAGTTTCCATTCCTTCATTGGAGTTATCCATCCACTACCACTTGAGTTACTATTATTTTCTCATGAATTAGTTCAACGGACAATTGAATAAAAAAGTATAAACTTTCTATTACGTGTTGCTTGTCTAGTTCAACTAATTAGTAGCTTTATCACTGATGATAATAAGAAATTAGTTTAAATAGATGGATGGTATTTTTCATATTTTAGCATGTAAGAAAATTGTATATCAAGATGCAAACATGACCTTGATATTTCTCTTGGCCGCCACAATTTTCTTAGAAATTGTCTAGTATTAGTAGTCTTGCTCACAAGTTGATCCAACTCAAATGACACATATAACGATCAAATTTATGTGAGCTAATAAAGCTAGTGATGTTATGTTTTTCTGGTACCTCAATGAATGATATGTTATAGTGAAAATCATGATAGATCATAACGACAACAAGAAAATGTTTAAAAAAGTCAGCTTACTTTGGTAAAAAATAAACATATCTTTTGAGACAACAAAACACTATCAAGGATATCTCGATATTTCCTTTTTCAATGTGTAAGTATTCTTGTGCTATGAAACATAATATTTTTACAAACTTTAAATCATGAGTTGATTCATTTTTTTATATTGGTCATTATTGTGAACTTCTTGTTTTGTAGATATTGGTCATTGTTGTGGATTTCTTTTTAAGTATGTCTATTTAGGCCCCACCTACCTTAGTATTTTAGGTCTGTCATTGTGTCTACCAGTATAAATCTACAAGTAGGTCAGATTCCTGCTTCCCTATACAAAGAGGGAGGCACTCTAGTGTAGAACACATTGCTTTGTGTGCCTCTATGTGCGACACCATATCACGCTAAACGAGATTACTCAAAACACAAAATACAATCAACTACTAATTAATCACATAGTCAAAAATGCGGAGTAATTAAAACCAATTTCAACAATGTAAATGAACTCTAGAACATTTACATAAAGGTCTATCATTCCATTCTCATATATTGTAACAAATATTCACATATGGGTCCAAAGACCTCAGTCACATCCTGCATACAAAAGATAGTTCACATGTACATGCCATATATTTACAAATGTTGGCAAACTACCAAAATCTCGTGTTGAGTATATCATCTAAAAAAACACATCCCATACCCAGACCTGAGAGTACAGGGACGACACTAGGACTCTACTACTAACATCTACAACTAACCAACCTTCTGAATCTATTGATCACCAGGTTAGTTCTCTTCCATAGCGCGACCTCAACCTCGTTGCCCGCGACCACCTAAAAAAAGTGGTGACCCACGGGTGAGACCCAATCCCAGCGAGAGATATAACTCTCTCCAACATATATTGATTATAACATATTGATTGACAGTAAATGAATTGAGCATATATAGTAATGAATAAGCAATTTAAGCAGATTGAATAGGTTAAGCATACTAAGCCATTAAGCAAATTAACTTGACAAGAAGTATAATTACTCAAAGGTCATATGATATCATCCTGTAAACACTAAGTAGTATAAAGACAAGTTAAAGACTAATCAAACAATGTGAGACACATTTAACCATAGCCAGTATACTACACAACTTATATCATTTCTTTTATTACATTACTTTGAGGGATTTGAGAAATACCACTCAAGTCCCAAATGACCATTACTAAGTCAAAATCAGTGTCATACAAGATCTAAGAAGAGCCAGACTCCTAAGTTCTTCTCCGCCCCCGGTCAGTACGGGTCCACCGCAGTGACACATAAGGTCAAGCTGCTAACAACCTAGTCCATCCTTGGTACATGTCACATCACTAGTGAAAGGAGGCGGGTACGCAAACCGTACCATCTAAGGTACAACCACAGTTGTCCTCCAATCTCATCATATATATAATCACCGAGACACGACCACATCCGTTCTCAAACTGAGGGCTTGGTATGACCATTTTCTTCCTCCCTAACACTTGAATTCAAGATGACAAGTACACCACATACTCATCAGTATGCGCTCCGGGTATCCCTTAGGAATACTCATTTCACTATCTGGCAATTTATGAGACTCAGATAGATCTATGGCACAAGGCACTACATGATTAGAGTTTCACTTAATTAGTTATTCCAAATGGGTGAATTAAGCCTAAATCATACAAATGGACATTCAAACCCTAATTATTTTCTAACAAGAGTATATGTATAACAAATTTAGAAGATATAAAATATTTGAGATATAAATCTTAATCACATTACCACATGCTATCATTCATTGCAAATTAATGAACTACACTTATCATCATACTTTTACAAGATACCAATATCTTATCACAAGTTCTAGGGTTTTAACCCTTATTGGAACATGAAGAGAATTTCACCTCAATCATGACTTCAAACATGTCCAAAGGTCGTTAATACTATCACATTATTCATATAAGGTTATCATCATCATTACATGCCTTAAACGATGCTCGAAAGATCATTAACACATATGTGTCCATAGATATTAACATGGTAAGGCACTATGATATTCAAATAGTACTACATTGTGGTTTCAACACAACAAGAGTATAATTCATTATCACATTAATCATTCAAGAGGTCTGATTATAACCAATCAACATCATATAATTACATACACACTTGGTTAACCTCTCATTCAGCTTATTACGCATCAGTAGTAATATACAAATATCCAAACATTTTTCTCATTATTCTCTTTGTAATCTTTCATTAACTTTGACTTAACTTGACTAGTGAACTGACTACTACTATGTTGGACAACTAAACATAACTGACTGATTTGACTACTGTATTGTTTATCTGAACTCAATTGAACTCAATTAACTTTTGTTTTTACTTTTCTCCTGAACCCACTTAGATTGTACCATCCAAGCAAAAGCCACTACTACGTGACTTACCGTACAAATCTTAAGGTAAACTCGGGACCTTAAGACTTCTACTAACTACCTCAGTCTGTAGTGAGGTTGCCACGTCTTGCCTAACGGTGACTAAACAACATCTGTAAACTGTGGCCCCTTGTCCTGGGTACTCAGGAGGGGTGCCTCTACACTAAAAAGCCTCAACTCTACGTAATGTGGTTCCACTAGGGCTGACGCACAAAATGGAGTAACTACCAGAAGGAATAGGTCTGCAAGAGTTGTATACTTCAACTGGTGGGTACCACTGGATCTCCAGTTATTATTGGATACCCTACTACTGAAATAGTGCCACCAAGATCTTTGGTTATTGTTGGGTACTATGCTACTCAACTGAAGCACCACCGATATGTAATCAGTTGATGTTAGATACTCAGTTTCGGGCTACTTCTTCCTATATCTGATAGTCCATATCTTGTTTCACCCATCTCGGTACAGACCTCCAGGTAGGTTTCTACGGTGTTCATGGTATCTAGTATTACTATTGTAATTTTACTGACTACTTGAGCTAGTGGACTGAAATCAATGATGATACTTAGTTGAATGCATAACATATTGGTTACCCTTATCTTAGGGTTTCTCATTTCTTAGATGCTTAACATACTAATTACCCTACTCTCAAGGTTTCTCATTTCTTAGATGCTTAACATACTGATTACCCTTCTCTCAAGGTTTCTCATTTCTCATGGACATAGAAGAATTTTCATATGTTCAAATAGATATCATGTCTAATGATATAAATATTTACATTCAACATTTCATGTATTCATGCATGGTATCAACGACATCCCTATCTAGGAAAATGACTTTTCTATTTTCTTAAATTACTATAACAACTTATGCATTTCATGTCAATTAACTCAGCTAGAGATTTTTGCATCACAAATCAAAATGTGTATGCATATAAAATGATATTAAGCTAGAAACTCAAATTATCATATAACTCATTTCAATCAGTCATGCATATGAAACCCTGGTATGAATTTAACTAGGGTTTCCAAGCTATTCATTAAAATATCATGCATCAAGAATAACCTTAAATAAATGAATTTATAATAATAAAAAATCACATCAGTTGAATTCATGAATCTATTTGCAAACTTCCAACTTTCCATTCATTTAGGGTTTCACCCTCTTTATTGATATATCAAGAAAACATTAATATCATCAAATGAAATACAAGATCTTATCTAACATACATGTACTACACATTCAGATAAAAAAAATCATTTGTAACCAAGGAGATTCAACTAGAAAAACTTCTTTATTCAATTATACAACAAATTTAGTCATAGCCAAAAACCCTAGATTTCACTATTTTCATATAAACTCTATAGTTACTTTAGGAATTCTCATTTAGATAATTTTTATGCATTTATAATATAATTTATCAACTAGAATCCATCACAACAAAGAAATAATCTATTTCATATCATCCTGCAAAAGCTAGGTCAAAAGGGTAGTTTAGGGTTTGTAGTCTCGTACAAAACAATTAAAGATTATTGACCAGTTAACTCATTTTCATGCAATATATTGTTTAAAAGAAGTACCCACTCACCCTAAGGTGTGAAAACACCTTAAAAACGCAGCTCATCTCTAAAAATCTCAAATGCATATCAAAATCCTAGCAAATCACCAGTTTTGTAACGACCCCTCTTCCCGGTAACCCCCAATTAAGGAAGGCCAAGAAGTCAGAGGCGTTATCCCAAAAATAGGATCAATGATTTTTCAAATAATAAAAAACAATTAATAAATTTTATGAAAGACTAAATTGAAAATTGGAATAAAATTTTACTTTCTCATACCATAAAAAATAGGTAATTGGGACTTCTACTCATAGTAGAATTCTATCTACCTAATCCTACTTTATTATTTTAGCTTTAATCTTCACAGATGCCACTTTACTGTTTGTCCAATTTCAGATATTACCTAAAACACCAACAAACAAAACTTCGGTCAGTATACACGAATATACATGTATGTGGGGATAAGCAAAATATTGCACATAAGTTCTAACAACCTAATCATATCAAGTAGTTGTTAACAATACACAATTATGTTTTCAATGTGACTTCCCAACCACTTTTACTCATACTCTGGGATACCCTCTCTTAGGGCTTAGTCCTTGCAAGGGACATTAAGGCTACCTTATCCATCCTGAGCTTGGTACCTGGGGTCACCTCTTTGGGTGCCCAATGGTCTTCCCTCTGGGGCTTGACCACTTTAGACCTTCCCTCTGGGGCTTGGTCTTGCATCATACATCCAGAGATGGTATGTAGGTTCGAGATAGTCACATATGTACTTAACTTTGCGATATCCATAGTCACTATAAAGATTGTAGTGATGAAACATCCAAATAGTTTAATTTCATTGCAATCGATAAATCATCGGGAAATGTCGGGAAACATAAAGCATGTACTCAAAATTAACCACATACCTGATTTGGAGATTTCACAAGAAATAAGCATAATCCAATCCAATCAAGATGTCCAATGAAGCAAGACAAGTAGCCAATCAAGAAATCTTGATCCTGAAAATATGTGTAACACCTAGTTGTTACCATCACATCCCAAACAACTCTTTCTTAACTTTCCCTTTTTTATGTCAACAAAAACCCTAACACATCATTATATATACCAAAGACCCTAATTGCTCAAACTATCCACATTTAGGATCTTTTATACTCAAATTGACTTAGGATCATCATATGTATGTTTTATTCATGGTTTTGTACAATTAAAACCATTAAAGTCATATTCACCTAAATTAGGGTTTCTAAGCCCATTAATGATCTTTCATATACATGAAACCCTAAATTGATCCAATTATGTATAAAGATCATTCTTTTAGATCTAATTATTCCTTTTATTAACACCAGGTTAATATTTAACTCAAAATATTCTGGAAATATCATTAGATCTAACTATCATCAAAACTTAGGGTTTTTACTTAATAAAACCATTAAAGATGAAAACTTTACATACTTTTCAAATTTCAAGTAGAATCAGGCTTCAGTGTTAATTTTATTGAATTCCTTGCATTCTCCTGATAAATTTTCATATATAATTTGTCATCATCGGACATTCCTACAAATTATTAAATTTTTTGCAAGATTGAATGTGTTTGGCCAATCAGGAAACACCAGGTCAGAAAAGGGCACGCTTTACCTTATTTCCACGTGGATAGCCTCAACCAAATTAGGTATTGCCACTTCAGCAACCGTTCCCCGCAAGGTGGAGGTGGAACTCAGGGTCAAAGGACAGATTTACCCTTCACCTTCCGTTTCGTAGTCGAGGGCAGGGACGTAAACCCACCCCTTTCTCTTCTTCAACCTCCTGATATCCCTGTTCGCGAGCCAGCGCTGAGGACGATCAACATGGCCGTTGACCTTGTGCTCCCGGCAACCGAAGTCCTATAGAATGGTGCAGGTGCATTCGCACCCTTCGCCCAAACATAATGGCGCTCGCGGCTTTGTCGGAGGGGACGTATTGAGGGAGAGCAGAAGCCTAGTTTTGCGGCGGCATATCGAGAACCAGAGAGGAAAAATAGAGGAAAAGGTAAGGGCAAGTAAGCAGATGCGTGAGGCTCATTTGGCCGCTTGATCACACAGAATAACTACCATATTTTTCTGCCAAAATTCAAGGGCTACACCTATATATATAAGGAGGTGCCAGCCAGCCATAGAGTCAGACTCCGATTGCAAATTAGGGGAAAACAAATCCCTGACGCAAAAGAGGAAAGTTGGGGATGGTTAGGTTTGGTTTTGCTTTTCCAATTCAATGGCATTCCTTTTTGGTGAAGACTCGATCCATATCGAGAGAGAATCAATCGAGAGAGAAAGTAGTGTACTATAGTCGAATTACCAAAACTGGCTGAGGTAGGTGACAACACCATCACCATTGGATTGCAGATCCAACGGTCCACAAAGAACGCGTCCTAATAAAAGGTCCAAATAAATATAATTCTGATTGGAATCAAAATCGTGACATTTAATGGAAATCCCTCCACTTTAGGGAATACTTACAAAAATCATATCTCACAATCCATTTATCCTTTCAATCCCAAAATTTTAGGGAAAGTCCATGATGACTTAATTTACTTGTGTACCAAGTTTGGGACTCAAACTCGAAAGTATGACATACTTTTCTTCGTATGCAAGTTATTACTTATTAAGGCATATATTTTTCATATTTTCTCTCTCCTATTATTTTATATTATATATGGATTCCTGAAACCATTAGAAAGCATGTGGACTCAAAATCTCATCCATGACGATTCCATTATCCTTATTTCCACATATTTCTTATCTTTTCCTCATTATCTCAAATTTCCTTCTTAATAATGAATTATTTGATTTCTTCTTTTTCGTTTAATCACATTGGACTCATTAATATATTATGATCCATGAAATCACATTCACAAAGGAAATGTTGTAAAGGAAACTCATACAATACACATAAATCATACAATTCCCTTAATCATACATTCATTGAGGAAATTGCATATCCAACCATATGAACCCCAAAAAATTGGAGTTGTAACATCCTTCCCCTCTTATAGGATTTTTGCCCTCAAAATTCCATCAAACATACAAACAATTCAGGATAAGACTTTTCCATGTCCATCATTGTCTCCCACGTGGCTTCAACCTCTCCATGATTCTTCTAAAGAACCTTTATCATCTTATATTCTTGCATTTGAGTTCTCTCTCACCTTGGTATCTCGTACCCTCATAGGTGACTCAGGATATTTCGACCTCTCTTGAAGCTCAATAGGTTCATGGCTCAGCACATGGTTTTGGTACATCACATAGTGCTCCAAATCGGACTCATGGAACACATCATACATCGTGTTATCCTGAGGGGTAAGGCTAAACATAAGCATCTCCACCAATCCATCTCAAATGGACCCATGAGTCGGGGACTCAGCTTTCTCAGCTATAGCTTATAGGGGTCAGGTTTTCATAACACATGTGGACTCACAATGAGTTGCATGTTAGTCTGTTTCATACCAGCATGCGACTCCTATCGATCATGGGCTTCCTCAGCCATTTCTTGATCAAAGCGACGTCATCTGCATACACTGTGGCTTCTCTGGCCTTCACAAGGTCCTCTCACTGACATCATCCTAGTGAAGCAGTGATCGACACGACCTCCCTTGTAGAGCTTCTTACATCCTTATACTAGCTATGGTGGTTATCATCACGAGCAAACTCTTCTAGGGGTAGGAACTACTCCCATGTATCACTCAAAGCGAGCACACATGCTCTCATCAGACTCTCTAAAGCATGGATCATACTCTCTTAACTGTCCATCAGTCAAGGGTGATATGTTGTACTCAACTTCAATCTAGCATTGAGTTCTTCATGTACCTACTTCCACCACATGGAAGTGAACTTGAGGTCATACTCAAGAATTCTTGAACTCGGGTCATGGTGTAGTTGAACTATATCTCTCTCATATATGCATATATGTAGATCAACCGGATCAGTCACACTGATAGTGCTCTCTCTTAGGCAAGGGACTTGGTCAGCTTAGTAAGGTGATCTACCATAACCCATATTGCATCATGACCTCGCTCGGCCCAGGGGATACCCACCACAACATCTATGGTGATCTACTCCCATTCCCTCTCAGGGACTCTTCATTCTATGTAGCAACTCACTGGGTTACTAGTGTTCAGCCTTCACCCTCTGGCATGTATGGAGACATGCCACATGCAACCCTATATACTTCTTCCTCTCAGGTCTTCAAAGTACTACTGCAAACCTTAACCATCTTGGTAGTACCACGGTGTACCTAAAATCATGTGCTTCTTGCATGACATGATTCTTCAAGGTTGACTCCTCAGAACCCTAGAATACTCTAGTAGTGGGTTCCACCACCTTCTTCTCCTGAGATGTGTATCTGAGGTTCTTATAATAGTTTTCAAGCTCTGGGTTGGCTAACTGAGTATCCATCAAATTGACTAGCGGGTCTGGTAGTATCTCAATGTTAGCCATACATGTTTCATCTTCTAACAAACTTAGGGTTCACCTAGCAACCTCTTCCAGCCTCTCTACTGGCTAAACAAGACATATGTATATCTGAGTTGTGCCTCGACTAAGAGTATCTGTTACCACATAATTCCTTAGGTACTAAGTAATGGTGAAAACACAAACCTTCATATACTCCACTCATCATACTCATCTCGAGTTTAGGTCTGACCGAGTCAAGAAAATGTCAAGCTCATCATCTCGGTTATCAAACTCAAACTTATAACTCATAAATTTCATACTACTTACAGAGAGGTATGTCTTCATATTACCTTGTTCTCCTTATGCTCTCAAATCACCAATATATTCTACAAAGGATGTGGTACTTCCTTCAATCCTCAACATCATAGAAGGGTTTCAACTCATATCACCTTTATCTTTAGTATATGGCATGTATTTTGTCCTATCTCTCACACTCATAATGAGAGGAAATAAGCATTTGGTTGCAGTCCAAATATAGAGTTCATCCCGTTCTAAGAGTAGCGATGGTGCATCACACATCACCATTACACTTTCCAATCTAAGTTGAAATGTACATCACATTTCTCCACATCATGAGCATCTCCAATCTGTGTTTACATCCATGGAAAGGCTATTCTGAAATACTCTTGGGTCTTCACATCTCTTATATGTACAATCCTTAGTCATTACCTCAAGATCTCTAGGGTGCCGACACTTTTGGGGTGATCTGACCCTTATGCATCTAGGGAGTGCCTCTCACATTTACCCTTTAGGTCCCATGAACTCATGAAGGTGTCCAACCTCATAACCCATGGTCCTCGAGAAAAGGTAGTTGTAACCTCCCAACCCAATGGTCTTGTGCATCCAGGGAATAGACAACTCCTACTTCCATCGGTCTTATCCCTTCTTGACCTTAGTATTGACTTAGGATTCCATCATAGCACATCTCAAACCAAATCCTCACCCAGATCTCCATCATCTCTCTGGGCACTCATGGTAAAACTTATATTCCTTACACGGGAATCATGGTGGCCTACCTATCTCAGTTTGGCCCCATACAGGTTACCTCCATGGCAACAAATCCTCATGCCCCTTAGAGATGGTCACACATGGGTCTATAGATTCATGTTCACACAATGTGCTTTTACACTTAGTGTGACGACCTGATTACAAATCAAGCCATCACCAGTAATAATCGTAGAATAACCATAAGCAACGGAATTAAAAATCACTAAGAATTAAAACCATTTTGCACATAGATCCTCTTCCAGGAAACTCTTACAAAAAGAACCAAAAATTTATATAAATGTGGTTCATATCATTCATACATTGTACCATCTCATCTTGAGGATAACAAGTACCAGTTGCTTTACCTTAACATGAACAATAGAAACATAAAAATCTCAAGGTAAACAACCCAAATCTCAAGTCATTCGCAAAAACAACTAAGAACTATCTCCCAAGGACTTGAGAGTACAGAGACGACACATAGGACTTCTATCTATAAGACACGACAAACAGTACACTCAACCTGAGCAGTCACTGCTGTCCTGGCTGTTGTTCTCCTTCTGCAGAAAAGTCTCTACCGCTTCGTGTACGCCCACCTAAAAATTATGGATCCCACGAGGTGAGACAATTGTCCCAGCAAGAGATATAACTCTCCACTGACTATATTATTATCAAGGTTAGACAGAATAAAATTGAGCAGAGGTTCTTTTGTATTAATAAGCAGGATTAATTAATGTTATAAGCAGAACAGCGTAGTCATTTCACTTAAAATAATGCATCTATCTATGGTAGAGCAATAAATCATCTATTCACTATGCCAAGGAATATGAAGAAATATGAATAACATCTATTCAACTAAGATGTATAAAGAGAGTGTACATCAACCAATATCTTTTCATATTTGATCCTTAAGTAAATATGCTACATGGCTGATTATATATTACAGTCACACTTATGCCATGAGGAGATGAAATATACCTTTCATACTCCAACCGACCACTAGTAAGTCAAAATCGATACCATACAAGGTCAATGGCAGAGCCGGCTGTCAAGACCTCACCTTTCTCGGTTAGTATGAGACCACTTAGATTCAATAGGACATCTTGTGTTAGTTGTTGGCAGGACATCTTGTGTCATCTGCAAATAGCATGTCGGGGTATAGAGGCATCTTCGCTATAGAGTTACTTTCATAGCATGTACTCTCTTTGGGAGAAGTCCATGTAGCTTTCCCGATTTATAATATATGGAAAAGGAAGATCAACATCAATTCCTCTCCTGGTCGGTAGATTTTATACTTCAATCCCGACACCACTTAGAAATGAAGAAGGATTTACACATTAATTTCTTAATTGGACGGGAGATTCACATCATCTTGGGATAAATAAGGAAGGCATGACACCAATTCTTCAATGGGACATTCAGATATACTTCGTCCTTCACCCCCACATATTCAAAAATATGCTTCCGAGTTAAACTCGTTTCACCATCAAAAATTTCTGACACTGAATGGATCTATGGTCTGGGCACCACATGATGATATTTAACTTGATTAATTAGGTACCTTACAGTATTCTTTTAGCATCAACCAAGTTTCAAGCATGAATTATAACAGATGCTATTAAAGAAAGGGTAGTACTTTTAAGATCTTTGGAACATTTTTGAAAGTATATCACTCGGGATCTCAGTCCCTTATCACATCATTGGGGATTCTCATCCCTTCATGTCATCATCATCATGATTATTAGATCTGGGTATTCAGACCCTTAGATCACCACATAGCATTGTTACCTCTGTAACAGGTAACTATTACCTCTAGTTCCTCAGACCAAGGTATTCATCTTACTTGTTTTACAAGTATTTCACATAGCTCACATGGTTCATTTAAACATCTTGTCACCTCTTACTAGGCATCAACTTATCTTTTAAGACATCAGACTGCATAATCATTATACTTGTTATACAAGTATTTCACACAACTTACAAAACTTATCTAAATCTATTGATATAGCACATCATAGCTCATATCTTGCTATGCTCATCATTTCATGATTCTTAAATAGTGTGCACTTTATGATGAAAAACTCTTAACAATATATGACATTACTATACAATTTAAGAGAAATGCATCCTTCCCATGATTAGGGTTAGGATTTCTCAATCTAACTGATCATGTTTGTAAAAGCATATCATCACTCTTCATTAGGGTTAGATTTTCCCCTTTTATTAACAATTAAGGATTCAAGATCATAATATCTAGAATAAAACCCTAATTCATACCCCACTCATCTTAGGAGTATCAGTAAATACTTATCAACATGTTTATCACACATGAAAAAGTCTCTCTCTCATCCTTATTAGGATATTGATTGCATCTTACTTAATTCACTTCTTAAGGTCTATTAGTTTATCATTATCAAATTGAATTAAACTCATTGTGTCTCAATATTGCATTAATCACATGACATACATCACTTGGACAAGTTTTAATGGATTGGAGCATGCCTACCATATTGGGTATCATGGTCCATAATGTTATCCTATTGTGCTTGAAGATTCACATAACATCATATTATGGTTCCATACAAATCCTTTGATAAAACTACAACATCATGTCAGATTTAGGGTTTATCACCTAGCTCCATATCGTGTAGCTATGTCGGTTTGGCTATCACCTAGCTCTTATCATCTTAAGTCACCCTCATATCGTGTATGGGTGAGACTCTTTAACTTTATATCGGGCATAGGGTGTCAAGGGTATACCATATCGGGTATAACATGAGTTGCCTCATCAAGTATTATTTAAGTATATAAAAAATGTCACCATATCGGTTTCTTGTCTTAGATTATCATATCATGTTCCTATATTGGATTGTCATATCATGATCCATATTGGATATCATATTGATTTATGTGTGGGACATCATATCGGTTTCCATCTTGGGTTTAGCATATCGGGTTATATATATTGGGTATCATGTTGGGTTACCTATAATAGATAAACCCTTGATCTTATAACCTCTCTATACTTTGAAGGTTTAGTTCTTTTATAATACGTACATGACAAGAAAGATACTTAGTTGCTCTTGAAATCATCTCAAGGTAGTAGGGTATATTGGGCTTCAAAGGCAATTGATTTTCAAAGCATATCGGGTTTCCATTTCTCCATCTATGGTGTATAAAGTGCTATAGGTAAATATTTACCCTTTTATCGTGTATAAAGTGCTAGTAGGTAACCCCCATATCATTCACAATACATGTCTCATATCAATTATGAGGTATCACCTATCTCAATATCGGGTTAACCCCTATCTAGTGTTTCATATCGGGTTTAAGGTATTTCAACACATGTCGGGTTATACCATATGTTTGACTACATGTATTATATCATGCATAAGTATGTTCTTAACAACATATCATGTACTAGGTGTGTATTTCATGATCATATCGTACAAGAAGTGCTTGCTTGTCTCCCTCATCTCGGGTTACTCAAAATTAGGGTTTAGCATATCAATTTATAAGTATGTACTTGACACTATATCGTGCATGGAGTCTTTGCTTGAATTCATATTGTGTAAGGGACGTATGACTGACACCATGTCGTGTTCAATATGTAAACTTCATCTCCATATCATGCAAGAAGGTATAAACCCATAAACATATCGTGCTAGTAATATGTGTACATAACCATATCGGGTTAGAGGTACTTGCTTAGGTGCTTGAACCCAATATCACTGTATAAGGTGATACCATCTTCTTCAAGCTCTAGACCTTCGCTATAACTATTATAGTTCATGGATAACAGGTCTAAGAAACTACTAGAACTCATAGATTCATCAAATATTCAATAAAATCTAGGAATTGAAAGTAGAACATTAAGTATAGCAAGATAGATCGTGAATAATAACATGGCGGGGTTCAAGTTATATAACCCGCCTTATGAACAACTTCAAAGCTTCAAGCTCCAAAAATTCACGTTACTAAGGTTGAAGATGAGCTTATAGGAGTCCAAGGCTTGAGCTTCTTAGCCCTTACATGATATCTTCACCTCTTGTGGCTGATATCACCTTACTTGACTGATATCACCTTGCATGGTCGATATTCTTCCTCTATGGCCAATACCAAGCTCTAACTCGACACTCCCTCTCTTGTGCATGATACCAAAGTGGTATGCATGATATCTAAGAGTCCATGCACTATATCTCAATGAAAGGAGAGTTGTGGAGTTCAAAAATTTCATTAGTAAGTGAAGGAAGAGGTGTATATACTTGGATCCTTGAGATAAAGTGTATAAGAGGTGTCTTCACCTTATGGTACTAAATGACACGTGGCCATGCATGGGTGACACGTTTCCATTCATGCACACATATATACATTGCCATGCAAAAGTCTAAAGGATAATCTAAAGGTGATATTTTGGCCATCCTTTATCTTATTGGATAAGCTATCTTATCTTTATCTCATTAATAATGTGAACCAAAACACTTTTTGCAAGGAGATTCCAACTCATCATGGGCCACATTCTTGAGGTGCTTTTCCCGTCATGGCCTTTGCCAAGATGCAACAAACTGATAGGAGACTCCCTTTATGGCCCCTTGGCCGATAGGGACTCCCATCCTAAGTCTACACCTTGATATAGCTTAAGTAAGGGCTTCACCTTCAATTCTTTCTTGGTCTCTTCATGACTAAGAGTACCATCCCTTAAAGGTGATTCAATCATGGCACCCCCTTCTTTCTCTCTCCTCTAAATGATACCTAGAGGGAGTAGGGACACACTAGAGGTGGTAATTTACATAAATATTTTGGGTGAATTACAATTTGTACCAAAATTGGTACACAAGGTACTAGCATTGTTCAAACAAGCTCAATACTTGAATGTTAGGCTTTCCACAAGCCACCACTTAGCATCATTCTCTTTCTTATGATATTAAAACACTTAGGACACATTCAACATGTGACATTTTGCAATGTAGCCCCTCATCTTGGGCAAATTGCACTTTTCACTCAGATTGTCATATAATGCACACATAGTTTGCAAATAAGCTTAAACTTGAAAATAAACTTCACAAAGAGTCTTAATTACTTTTCAAAAGATTATAACAAGTTTATAATTAACTTGTTAATCAAAACTTCTAGGTTTAATCCATAACCCAGGTCATGGGTGTTACAATTATAAACCCCTAACAAAGATTTTGTCCCCGAAATCCCGGATAAAATAAGGCAATCATCATTTATACATCATATTATCAAGTTTCCACATAACATCTCATTGTCATTGAACTTGGACCAGTCACAAAGTCCTTCCACTCGGAGTTATCATAGAATCTACTATATAGGATTCATACTCTATTGTCCTTTTTATTAAGTACTATAGTGTCAACTCTGTGTTAGGTAACACTTTCTAAGTTAGAGCAGTACTATTCATACTTCGAATGATTTAAATGTCAATCCTCATTGACTTATCACCTTTTCAATTTACATCTTTTTTTAAGATTCTTGACCTTAGGAGTCTTTCATATTCCTCACTTAGTTTAGCATTCCTCTTCTAAGGAAAGACTAGAGTTTCATTCTCTCACTCATTTCGGACTACGAGTCTTAGCATACTTCTGTTGTGCCATTCTAATATGTTGATACAATACTAATTTTCTTTATGAATTATGCCAACTATCCATTAGTTGTTTCATTCCTTTATCATAACAAGAGGCTACTTATCAAAAAGAATTTATCTCAAAAGTATTTCTAGATGTCATGTATAAACTGCCTCAACAGACCTAGATAGGAATATTCTAAGGTATTATTTTTAGCCTGATAAGCTTTTTCCCAAAATGATTCTACAATTGTTCCTTTAATTGATATATCCTTAATGATGTCAAGTTTATGAAAAGCATAAACCCCTAACATATGATGTCCATACTATAGTTATCTTAAAGATGGCCCTTCTAGGTAACCAAACATGATTCATCTTATCAGATTTCATGTTCTATTTTCTTATACGATTGAGAGTTTTTGGATACTAGAATTTCTTACCTTGGTTTTCATTACATGTGCCAAAAACACATCATATACATCTAACTATTGTTATTACCAAAGCCATATATGTAAAAGGATCTTTCTTTCATCTTGGGACATTACTTAATACACATATCTTTATCTTAGAACCAAAAATCCAAGACTAACTATTACTTTTCTAAGTATCCATCAAAAGATCACTTCCAACTCATGCACATCAAGTGTCATAAGACTTACTTAATTATCATGTCCTCATATGGAAACACATTCCTCTTATCACCCCATCATCACCCAGGGTTGTTTATTAAAGAGCAGAGATTATCATCCCCTCTAATTATAGTATGAACTTTCATCTGTTCAAGAGTCATTTACTCTTGTTTCATCCTAGGTTCCTTGTCATTAGCATAGGAATTATAAGGATGATTACATGTCATTACTCATTTCTTTGTTATTTCCTAACATGTTCATGAACATTTTATGATTTTTATCACATTTCTCATTTTCACATTTATAGAAAAGATCTTTACTATTCACACAGTCTTTATCAAACAGGGATCATCTCCCTTGTTCCTTTTCTCTTATCATGAGGATTATACTTTTTACTTCCTCATACACACAGATTGATTTGAGATCATCTCAGATCCCATTTTCTTACACTTAGGATGTGATAAAAATATCCATGCCATATTTCCAGTTTCACTATGCTCTTTAGATTGTTTCAAAATGACTACTTGATCAGAGTAATCAGAAAGATAACAATCTAAGAGTTCCATACTTACCTTGTCTTCAATAATTGAATATATGGCTAGGGTATACAAGTATTGAGATTATGTAGTATGCACCTAGTTTAATACCATATACCTTACTTTTCATATCATAAAAATATAGGACTTAACACTCCTAGATTTTCTCCAGGCATCATTTTCACACCTCATCCTCTTTCACACAGATAAAAAGAAATTATAAAGCATTTTTAAAGAATACTGAGCAGAATGTAAGTTTTCATCTTCCTTATGTTCTCATAGGATTAATTAAAGGAAGTTCAACAATAACTACTTTCTCATTCTTAACAGATAAAATCATGAAATGACATATCAGAATGACACAGTTTCATCTGACCTATCTCAATTTGTGAATTGATTACTGTCTCAGGCTAATTCATTGCATTGCATCTTGTCGTTGCCTGATTCCAACGTCATGCTCTTATCATTTAATGCAGATGGATCTATTCAGGATGCATGTCCACGTCCTCGCGTGCCACTACTAAACCATTTCCTTTGAGAGTCTTGTGGATTCTACCTCAGTGGTTGGGTCATTCCCTTCCTTCTTCTTAGATAAGAGGGTCTAATATGCCCAATATGTCCACAACCAAAACATGTCCTATACGCATCCCTTGGTCTTGTCGGCCTTATTACCGATGTAGGGGCTACATCAAGAGTTTTAACTAGTGGAACATTAGGTACCTTGCCCCTTCTTGGTAGCCATTGCCCTGGTGCATTAGATGTTTATTGCATTGGTGGCACCAAAAACTTCCCCTTTTTAGAACTACTAGGCATCTGTTCCCGAATTTGGGCGGATCTTTTCTTAATTCCTACCTCATTATCATTTTCTGGACAGTCCTTTATAAAATTTCCTAGTTGCTTACACCTATAGCAA
Organism: Alisma plantago-aquatica; assembly: GCA_963693085.1. Taxonomy (NCBI): domain Eukaryota; kingdom Viridiplantae; phylum Streptophyta; class Magnoliopsida; order Alismatales; family Alismataceae; genus Alisma; species Alisma plantago-aquatica. The sequence goes on from OY856412.1 coordinate 565,543,882, forward strand.
ACTTTGTTTTCGTGTTGTAACCTAATTCCTTCGACATTTTCCACTACTCTTTTATAACTATGTGGATCAGAAATCCTGCTAGAGCCCAAAATTTCATCATTCGGAACGGGTAATCTAGGTTGTATTGCTTGTATTTGGTCCTCGATATGCCTCAATGTTGTCATAACCAGTCCAATGAGAGCATTAAAAGTAGGGTTCTCTATCATGGTTGGATCATCCTGGGGATCTTTAGGTAGTTGTTCTTCTCTCTCCTAATCCCTTGCACCTTCTCCTGGTGCAACAACATTACTTTCATGATCAGTAATGTGTTTCTTGTATTCTCCAGACATCTTTAAGTTTTACTCTATCTTCTGCATAAGCAAAAGTCACTATAAGACATACTGAAAGACACTAGAACATACTCAACACCTTAGTCCTATGTCTCTATAGACTCAGCGAACCTTGGGCTCTGATACCAAAACTTTGTGACGACCTGATTACAAATCAAGCCATCACCAGTAATAATCGCGGAATAACCATAAGCAACGGAATTAAAAATCACTAAGAACTAAAACCATTTTTCACATAGATCCTCTTCCAGGAAACTCTTATAAAAAGAACCAAAACTTTATATACATGTGGTTCATATCGTTCATACATTGTACCATCTCATCTCGAGGATAACAAGTACAAGTTGCTTTACCTTAACATGTACAATAGCAATATAAAAATCTTGAGGTGAACAACCAAAATCTCAAGTCGTTCATATAAACAACTAAGAACTATCTCCCAAGGACATGAGAGTATAGAGACAACACATAGGACTTCTATCTACAAGACACGACAGACAGTACACTCAACCTGAGCTGTCACTATTGTCCTGACTGTTGTTCTCCTTCTGTAGAAAAGTCTCTACCGCTTCGTGCACGTCCACCTAAAATTATGGATCCCACAGGGTAAGACAATTGTCCCAGTGAGAGATATAACTCTCTGCCGACTATATTATTATCAATGTTAGATAGTATAAAACTGAGCAGAGATTCTTTTGTATTAATAAGCAGGATTAATTATTGTTATAAGCAAAATAGAGTAGTCATTTCTCTTAAAATAATGCATCTATCTATGGTAGAGCAATAAATCATCTATTCACTATGCCAAGGAATATGAATAAATATGAATAACATCTATTCAACTAAGATGCATAAAGCAAGTCTACATCAACCAATATCTTTCCGTATTTGATCCTTAAGTAAATATGCTACACGACTGATTACATATTACAGTCACACTTATGCCCTGAGTAGATGAAATATACCGTTCATACTCCAACCGACCACTAGTAAGTCGAAATCGGTACCATACAAGGTCAATGGTAGAGTCGGTTGTCAAGACCTCACCTTTCTTGGTCAGTACGAGACCACTTAGATTCAACAGGACATCTTGTGTCAACCGCTGGCAGGATATCTTGTGTCATCTTCAAATAGCATGTCGGGGTATAGTGGCATCTTCGCTATAGAGTTACTATCATAGCATGTACTCTCTTTGGGAGAAGTCCACGTAGCTTTCCCAGTTTATAATATAAGGATAAGGAAGATCAACATTAATTCCTCTCCTGGTCGGGAGATTTTATACTTCAATCCCGACACCACTTAGAAATGAAGAAGGATTTACACATCAATTTCTTATTTGGTCGGGAGATTCACATCATTCTGGGATAAATAAGGAAGGTGTGACACTGATTCTTCATTGGGACGTTCGGATATACTTCGTCCTTCACCCCCCCCCCCATATTCAAAAATATGCTTCCGAGTTAAACTCATTTCTCATGAGTAATTTCTAACACTAAATGGATCTATGGTCAGGGCACTACATGATGAGATTTAACTTGATTAATTAGGTACCTTACAGTATTCTTTTAGCATCAACCAAGTTTCAAGCATGAATTATAACAGATGCTATTAAAGAAAGGGTAGTACTTTTAAGATCTTTGGAACATTTTTGAAAGTATATCACTCGAGATATCAGTCCCTTATCACATCACTGGGGATTCTCATCCCTTCATGTCGTCATCATCATGATTATTGGATCTGGGTATTCAGACCCTTAGATCACCACATAGCATTGTTACCTCTGTAATAGGTAACTACTACCTCTAGGTCCTCAGAACAAGGTATTCATCTTACTTGTTGTACAAGTATTTCACATAGCTCACATGGTTCATTTAAACATCTTATCACCTCTTACTAGGCATCAAATTATCTTTTAAGACATTAGACTGTATAATCATTATACTTGTTAGACAAGTATTTCACACAACTTACAAAACTTATTTAAATCTATTTATATAGCACATCATAGCTCATATCTTACTATGCTCATCATTTCATGATTCTTGAATAGTGTGCACTTTATGATGAAAAACTCTAAACAATATATGACATCACTATACAATTTAAGAGAAATGCATCCTTCCCATGATTAGGGTTAGGATTTCTCAATCTAACCGATCATGTTTGTAAAAGTATATCATCACCCTTCATTAGGGTTATATTTTTCTCTTTTATTAACAATTAAGGATTCAAGATCATAATGTCTAGAATCAAACCCTAATTCATACCCCACTCATCTTAGGAGTATCAATGCATACTTATCAACATGTTTATCACACATGAAAAAGTCTCTCTCTCATCCTTATTAGGATATTGATTGCATCTTACTTAATTCACTTCTTAAGGTCTATTAGTTTGTCATTATCAAACTGAATTAAACTCATTGTGTCTCAATATTGCATTAATCACACAACATACATCACTTGGACAAGTTTTAATGGATTGGAGCATGCCTACCATATCGGGTATCATGGTCCATAATGTTATCCTATTGTTCTTGAAGATTCACATAACATCATATTATGGTTCCATACAAATCCTTTGATAAAACTACAACATCATGTCGGATTTAGGTTTTATCACCTAGATCCATATCGTGTAGCTATGTCGGGTTGGCTATCACCTAGCTCTTATCATCTTAAGTCACCCTCATATCGTGTATGGGTGAGACTCTTTAACTTTATATCGAGCATAGGGTGTCAAGGGTATACCATATCGAGTATAACATGAGTTGCCTCATCAAGTATTGTTTAAGTATATAAAAAGTGACACCATATTGGTTTCTTGTCTTAGATTACCATATCATGTTCCTATATTGGATTGCCATATCGTGATCCATATTGGATATCATATCGATTTATGAGTTAGACATCATATCAGTTTCCATCTTGGGTTTAACATATCGGGTTATATATATTGGGTATCATGCCGGGTTACCTATAATAGATAAACCCTTGATCTTATAACCTCACCATACTTTCAAGGTTCAGTTCTTTTATAATAAGTACATGTAACAACCCTCAAAATTCAGTCCCAAAAATTTCTTACCTTTAATAAAGATGAAACCCTAAGTTTAAAGAATTTGTCTTTCATTTGTTGACTTAAGTTGAGACCATGCTCAATTAGGATGTCAAAATGAGTTAACACAATATGTAGACATCGTGTGAACTTTGAATGAATCATTTACATAAAACATCAATACTTATTGACATCAATTCCATTTAATGCACAAAAATCTAACCCTAATTATGCAATGGTGACTAGTTAGGGTTGAGTGATAAATTGGACTCACATACATGTATAATGTATCCCATTAATTGGTATATAATATAATAATAGAGCTTCCCTCAGATTTTGGTAATAAAATTCCTTTTCAATGATTATTAATGTGTTAATTACCCTAAGTAGATAATAAAGTAAAACACATGTTTCCCAAACTCTTATCTGAAATATAATTAGATAATTGAATTCCTCATGGTCTAATTAGCTTTCCCACCAAATTTGGTTAGATTTGGATAATCCTATATGCCTCAAATGTCATTATGAAGAAATAGAAGATAATGACATTTCCTTGATTAATTAACTTGATAATCCCGACGATAATCCTTTTTTTTTCAAAGACTTGGATATATATGTGTCACACACAACTTAAGATAACCAGACTCTTTGTGGACCGTCGGATGGGGATCCGAGGGCACGCTCTTCGTCCCCTACCTCTCGCAGTGTCCGTACAGAGAGAGGGATCAGTTGCCTAACTTTTTGCCCGGTAATAGGTCCCCCTCTCCTTAACAGCTTGTGTTTATCTCAACGCCAACAACACTGAGAGATCTCTGCAAACCTAGTGAGTCCTAACTTGAACCCTATAAGCTTTGATCGTGAAAATGCCCAAACCATGTCTCCTCCCCTTTTGATGTCGCCACCCCCTTTCACTACAACAACCCATCACGATGAGGTCTAGCGATCCAAAAAGCATCCTATGGCCACTGTAGACACACCTCCTGTAACGACCCTGCCTCCCGGTAACCCCCAATTTAGGGAGACCAAGAGATCAGAGCCATTATCCCCATTAATAGGATCAAAGGTTCGACAAATAATCAATAACAATTATCAAATTTTACCAACTAAACTGAAAATTGGTTTAAAATAAAACCTTGCATACCTTTTTAAAACTTTGGTAAGCTACTCAATCCACAACTTGGATTCATTCTATCTAATCCTCCTTGCACTTTATTTCATATTTCCACAATGTGTCACTTTACTGTTTGTTCTTTCATAGGTTGTACCTAAAACGCCGACAAACAAAACGTTGGTTAACATATAGGAATATGTTGGTATGTGGGGACAACCAAAATTTCACAAATATGGCTAACCATTTAATTATCACAATCAGGGTAATTTAGCAAACCAATTTACATTTTCAATGTGTCATTCTCCACCGCTTATGCCCTAACCCTGGAATACCCCTCTAGGGTTTCTCTTTTGCCATTGACTTAAGGCCACCTTCTCAATCCCGAGCTTGGTGCCTGGGGGTCACCTCTCATGGTTCCCCATAGTCATGCAACATAGACCACCTTCTCATTCCCGAGCTTGGTGTCTGGGGTCACCTCTCATGGTGCCCATTGGTCTACCCTCTTGGGCCTGGCCTTTATGGCATCTTCCATCAGGGTGGCATGTAGGTGCGAGAATACACATGTATTTATAATTGTGATAACCATAGTGACTTTATAATTGCAGTATGAACATCCAAACTGTTTAGTTTCAACCAATGCGATTAACCATCCGGGAAACCTTCGGGAAAACTAATGTGATTAATCATAATTAACCACATACCTGTTAGGCTGAATTGAGATAGAATAGTCCCATCAATCAAGACATCCAATCAAGCAAGTACAAGAGTCCTGAAATTACATCCAATTCCTTTTTATCAAAATCTATTCAAACCATCTTGCTACTTAAGGTTCCTATTCCCTTTTTAGGATTTCTACCTCTTTTAGGGTTTACTTTGCAATTAGGGTTTTTACTTTATTTTACTCTTTTAAACCCTAATTTCTCATCTATCCTTCATGAAAGTTATTAAGGTTACCTTTTAACAACATATAACCTTAATTTTAGAAACAACACAAATAATCATCAATTAAGTCCATTAAGCCTCTTTTACATTAAAGCTACCATTTTTATCCCTTTTATTCCATGACAAGATCATTATGCTCATTTATCATCAATTCATAGTTCATTATGGTCTAATTCACATATGAACGTGATTTATCATTAATTCTACCTTTTATCCACTAGAAAAACCCTAATTATCATATTAAGGATATTTACCCACAATTAGGAACTTTTATACTCGAAATAGCTTAGAATCATCATATCTTAGCTTTATTCACGATTTTGAGTAATTAAAGCCATTAAGAGTCACATTTACCAATATTAGGGTTTCAAGGCCCATTCAAGTATATTCATGCACATGAAACCCTAAATTAAATCAATTACGTGCAAAGTTCATCCTTTTTATTCCTAATGTTCCTTTTTACCATTAACAGGTTAATACCAACTTTAATCATCCCTTAAACCCTACTAAATATATTAATCATCTCAAAATAGGGTTTCTTAATCTTTAATTCATCAAAGTTGATAACTTACACTAATTTTCGAATTGCAAGAAGAAATAGCCTCTAAAACCATTTTTAATGAATTCCTCTCATTTTTTTGAGCAATTTTCATATTTTATGTGTATCCATCGGAGCTACCGATATTTAAATATGATTTTTTGCAAGATATTACTTACCAGAGCCAATCAGAGCGCGCCAGGTGTCCTGCTCCATGCTACGTTGCTTGGCTTAGTTGAAAACATAATTGAATGACCTTTATACCCTTGGTTACAATCCCGGATCTTCATTGCTCGGAGGGGCATAAACATCCAACCCGCCTTGGTCACCCTCAACCTCGTGAACCCTAGTCTGCGGCCGACTGCAGCGGCTTGAGGGAGCTCTCCTCCTCCCTCCTTGGACTCGAGGGCACCGACGATGGTCCCAAAGCTTCCGCCTCCCTCCGTCGTACCTACGGAGGTTCAAAGATGGGGCCACGGTGGCTGGGATTGGGCACGACAATCTGCAACTCACGACTGTCCTATGCAGTCATGCTACTACAGCGACGCGCAACTAGGAGGAAGGGACGTCCATCGAGCATCCTCATGAAGTCGTGGGAGCAGCATGGTCCCATCGTAACTCCTCCACGGTCCTTCTGTGCTCCAAGTATAGATCCCTACTCTCGACTAGGGTTTGAACGTGGAAGAATAAGAAGAAGAAAAAGAGAGACGCGTGAGATCTCTTTGGAACTCGAACCAGAAGGCCAACCCCTTATATAGGGGAGGGTATCAACGCCCTAAGGTGCTCATCCACGACATCCAAGTTCTTTTCCCAAAAGGAAACATATTTTCCTTAGTTAAGAAGCAACCTCTTCTCTCTTCATTATCTTCTAATATAACTATATTATTTGGGTATTTAGAAATTCAAAAACTGTTTCCCTTATTCTCTTTATTCTTGGCTTTTAATCCATTAGCCACGAAAATTATATTTCCTTAAGTAGAAAATACTTCCTTTTTAGCAATGCCACCAAAATCATTAATAATGTATCACATTATCCTCTTATTTTGCATTTTTGGTATTTTCTCTTTCTTTCGTCTCCATTGGGGCTCCTTGGACCCCAAGAAACTCTAAGATTTCGAAATTCCTTTTTAAGGATACTTATTATCCTTCTAGATGCATCTATATTCATTATTTCTCATTAACTTATTTATTTCTTATTAAAATATCTCCTTTTGAGGATTTCGCTTTATCTTTCTTTTTATTTTCCTCATTGGCATTCCATTTAACATTAGGAATCCTTTGGATACGAAAATCCATCAAAGATATCTCAATTATACCTCTTTTCACTTATTTTCCACATTTTATCATTGTTTTCAATTTCTTTCTTAATAAAGAAATACTTAATTGGTCTTTTCTTTTCTTGGTGTATTATCTTTGCAATTTTGGACTCCTTGGGACCCAAGGAACCCAAGTGGCACAAAATCCACCTATGGATTACATACTTTTGCCTTCTAGTGGTTTCTACATTTTTCTTTTCTCCATTTCTTATTAATAATGGAGTTCCTTTTATCTCTTCCTTGTTATTGGGCCCACAAAACAACCATCAAGGCTATTGTAAACGAAACCCATTTATTCAAAACAAATTATATCTTTATTTATTCAAATATCTTTAATATGAGAAATCATATTTCTCACCAAATGAACCCAAAAGTTGGGGTTGTAACATCCTTCCCCTCTTATAGGGATTTTGCCCTCAAAATTCCATCAAGAAAACAAACAAATCAGGATAAGCCTTTCTTATGTCCATCAGGGCTCTCATGTGGCTTCACCCTTTCCATGGTGCTTTCCAAGAACCTTCATCGTCTAATATTCTTCCATCTGAGTTCTTTCTTACATTGGTATATCTTACCCTCATAGGTGGCTCAGGATATTTCAGCCTCTCATAAAGTTGAATAGGTTCAGGGCTCAGCACATGGCTTGGGTACCTCACATAGTGCTCTAGATCAGACTCATGGAACACATTATACATCATGTTATCCTAAGGGGTATGGCTAAACACAACCATCTCCACCAATCCATCTCAAATGGACCCGTATATCGGGGACTTAGCTTTCTCAGTTGTAGCTTAGAGGGGTCAGATTTTCACATTACATATTCTCTAATAGTGAACTGCATGTCAATCTGCTTTGCATCAACTTACGACTCATGTCGCCCCTGGGCTCTCTTTTAGCCATTGCACGATCAAAGCGACTTCATCTACACACATTGTGGTTCTTTTCTGACCTTCGTGAGGCCTCCTTCACCAACATCATCTTAATGAAGTGGCGACCAACACAACCTCCTTCACAGAGCTTCTTTACATACCGATACTGGCTAAGGTGGTTAACATCACATCTTATAAAGGACAAAAACTATCTCTATGTATCACCCTGAACGAGCACACATGCTCTCATCAAACCCTCTAGTCTGGATCATACTAACCATTAGTTAGGGGTGATAAGCAGTACTAACATTGAGTTCTTCATGTACCTACTCCCACTTATGGAAGTGAACCTTTAGGTCATACTCAAGAACTTTTGAACTCGCACCATGGTGTAGCTGAACAATCTCTCTCTCTTTTAAGTAGTTCAACCCAATTTGTTCCTTGACAGTACTCTTTCTTTCTCTTATCATCTAGGTAAGGCGATCTACCATAACCCACATTGTATCTTGACCTTCCTTGGTCAAGGGGAGACTTACCACAACATACATAGTGGTGAACTCTCATTCCATCTCGGGGACTCTTTATCCTCTATGCCAAAGTACTGGGTTACTGGTGTTTGTCCTTCACCCCCGGCTTGCATGGCCACATGCCACATGTAACTTCATATCAAGCATCCAAAGTGCTACTATCACTTACTATCTTTGTAGTATCATGGTGTATGGTGATCTTAAAACCATGATCTCTTGTATGTCATGATTCCTCAAGATCGATTCCTCAAAATCCCTAAACCACTCTCATTAGGGTTTTATTACCTTCCTATCCAAAGAAGTGTATATGAGGTTCTACCACCATCCTTCCATTGCATCAAAGACTAGGTTGGCTAACCAAACAACCATTAACTTGATCAATCGGTATCGTTGCATCTGAGGGTTAGCCAAACCTATCTTCTTTCCAAACTTAGGGTTAGCCTAACAACCTCTTCTAGTCTCTAGCCAAACTAGGCAGCTATATCTCAACCAGAGCATCCATTACCACTTCACATCCTTAGGTATTAGGTAATGTTGAAGACATACACTTCCATGTATTCCACTTATCATCTCGTCTCAAACTCTAAGTCTATCTTCATCAGAACACTCTGAGCTCATCCTCTTGGTTATCAAACTCAACCTTGTATCACTTGCAAATTCCACGTAGCTCATGATAAAACATTCTCATAAGATGATTACCTTAATACTCTTATTGTTTGTACCTATCCATGTATCATTCACTCCACAAGGGCACATTATCATCTATCTCCTCATACCTCATAGCAACGTTCCAACTCACATCATCTTTATCCTTGGTGTAAGGCATGTGTACTGTCCTATCTCTCACTCCCATAACAAGAGGAAATAAGCATTTGGCGGCCGTCCAAATACAGAGTTCTTCCTATTCCAAGAGTAGAGATGGTACATCCCACCTTACCAGTACACCTTCAAATCTAAGTTGAAATTTGCAACTTATGTCTCTACATCACAAACATCATGATATCAAAAATTACTTCCATGGAAAACTGGTCTCGAACCTACTGGGGTTTACACACAATCTTTGTTCATCTCCTCTGGGTCTATAGGGTGCCGACACTTTTGGGGCCATCCCTCTTCCCTCATGCATGCAGAGAGTGCCCTACTCATCTGCCCTTTGGGTCCCATGAGTTCATGAAGGTGATCAATCTCCTAACCCATGGCCCTCGGACAATGATAGTTGTTACCTCCCGACCCTATGGTCATGTGCAACTAGGGAATTAGGCAACTCCTACTTCCATCGGTCTTATCCCTACCTGACCCTAGGATAGACTTAGGATTCTAGCATAGTACATGTTCAACTTAGAACCTTACCCAAGCCTTCATCATCTCTCTCTCTGCATTCATGGCTAACTCCCATCCTTTCATAGGGGTCATGGCAACCTGCCTACCTTGGTCAAGTCCCATGCCAGTTATCTCCATGGTAACACATCCACATGCACTTAGAGATGGTTATCTATGGGTCTACATGTTCATTCTCATACCATGTACTTTTCACTTAGCTTCTCACGATCCTATGAGACCTCTTCAGGTTTTCTCAAAACCTACAAAACTGGTATACATCCTACCAAAGGGTCCCTCTCCCAGGATGGGAGGAAACTACAACTCTTGACAACAAGGTCACACACATCCCTAGGGTTTATATTCACATGAGCATGCTTAACCCAGCAGCCACTAAGGCACAAGAAGACCACCTACTAAACCATGCTAGGTCATACTTGTTCTCATCCTCAACATTGGATCAAGATCATACCTTCCCATGTCATCAACTTAGTTGTGGGGGTTCATCAAACCTGCCTTAAACTTAAGGGGTTTCTCTTTCCTTTAAACATGAGAAGTACCATGCTTGAATCTATAGAAACTAAAACCTCATCATGAGCATCAGGTACGCCACTTCCCCTCTTAGGCCTAGGAACCCTAGGTTCACCTTTGGGTATCGAACTGCATGCTCAATCTCTTAACCACGAATCCAGCATGTCCAAGGTATGTCATGTACTCCCGTGATCCTTTTATTTGAGCCGCACCTTAGAGTTGAGTCTTCCTCAAGAGAAACCAAAAAGGTACAAGGCCTCACAACTTGCTACTTGAACCTCCTCAGGGTCTAAGGCACTCTTTGTCTCATCTCAGTAGGTAAACTCCTATACCATAGGCACATAGGTTCCAAAAGCATCATCCTCTCTTTAGGGTTTGGTTCCTCTAAAGGCCACCAAGATATCATCAGCCTCCAAGGATCAAGTACGAGGAAACCACTATCATCCATTTAGGTCGAATCATCCTCAACTCCCCATTGTTCCTCATGTCTTAGAATCTAAGCTTCCATCCTCCTTACTTGGGTCCTACTTTCTCTCTCTAGAGTTAACTCCACATCCAGCCTTACTACTAGAGGTCCCCTCTTCATGAAGGATCAAGCTCACAAGCACACCTCTACGTGGTGAATCCTATGTTCAAGCTTACGTTTGCTCAAGGTTATTCATAGCTCTTTATGCTTATTTCATAAGCCATCCATCATACTTACTGGCCAGGGTTTCAACCTACTACCACACTATTGACGTATTTTGGGTGCATGTTATCCCCTACTTGCATAAGCCCATAGGGTTTCTATAGGTTCTTCACTATCCTCATCAATGAAGGAGCTATCCTTCACTATAACATGCATGATCCTTTCCAGGGTTGGGTCACCAAAGGTACTAGGTTATCTAACCTCTCATGACTCGTATGGCTTCCTAAGGTGTGTCCATCTAGACACCTGGTCTACTATGACATCTAACTCATCATTTCATCTCTCTCTCTAACCTTCACTTAGGGTTAGGGTTAACATCATCCTTAGTGGATGTGCCAGGTCTCTACTTATAATGGAGATCTCTACCTCCAAGACTAACTCTCTCTTTACTTATCCTCCTGACAAGAAGGTCTAGCCGCAGGTCTCTCCTGAGGGCATGACAACTTATGTCATATGACCTAAGCATGTATCTATTCCTTTACGCTTAATCTATTAATCTTATGTCCATGACATCTTTTTTACATACTTTTTATTAATTTGGTGGAGGATTCCTTAATCCTTATCAACCTTACCCATACGTCAAGAGGGTGAGGAAAGAGAGAAAACCCTAATCGTTATAATCCTTAACATCATTTGAGTTGAGAAGGGATGAACAAGATGAGAAAGTCCTAAAGGTATCTTATTTTGAGTCAAATCCTGAGACATTGGCCAGGTAGTCACACTAATCCAGGAGTCCTCATATTCTGACTAGCGGTGCAGAGGAAAATCTTACCAACCCCCAGATGTGATCCTTTTCTAGACACCTCTGTTTTTCAGAAATTCCTCTAATAACTCCCTTGAGTTCTACAGAGTTTGTAAAATTTAATAATTATTAAAGATTAAATGAGGAACCTATACTCTGATACCAAATGTAACGACCCCGCCTCCTGATAACCCCCAATTAAGGGAGACCAAGAGATCAGAGCCATTATCCCCATTAATAGGATCAAATGTTCGAAAAATAATCAATAACAATTATCAATTTTTACCAACTAAATTGAAAACTGCTATAAAATAAAACTTTGCATACCTTTTTAAAACTTTGGTAAGCTACTCTATCCAAAGCCTGGATTCATTCTATCTAATCCTCCTTGCACTTTATTTCATATTTCCACAATGTGTCACTTTACTGTTTGTTCTTTCATAGGTTGTACCTAAAATGCCGACAAACAAAAAATCGGTCAGCATTTAGGAATATGCTGGTATGTGGGGACAACTAAAATTTCACAAATATGGCTAACCATTTAATAATCACAATCAAGGTAATTTAGCAAACCAAATTACATTTTCAATGTGTCATTCTCCACTGCTTTTTCCCTAACCCTGGAATACCCCTCTACTCTTCTGCCATTGACATAAGGCCACCTTCTCAATCACGAGCTTGGTGCCTGGGGGTCACCTCTCATGGTGCCCCATAGTCATGCAACATAGACCACCTTCTCATTCCCGAGCTTGGTGTCTGGGGTCACCTCTCATGGTACCCATTGGTCTACCCTCTTGGGCCTGACCTTTATGGCATCTTCCATCAGGGTGGCATGTAGGTGCGAGAATACACATGTATTTATAATTGTGATAACCATAGTGACTTTATAATTGCAGTATGAACATCCAAACTGTTTAGTTTCAACCAATGTGATTAACCATCCGAGAAATCTTCAGGAAAACTAATGTGATTAATCGTAATTAACCACATACCTATTAGGCTGAATTGAGATAGAATAGTCCCATCAATCAAGACATCTAATCAAGCAAGTACAAGAGTCCTAAAATTACATCCAATTCCTTTTTATCAAAATCTATTCAAGCCATCTTGCTACTTAAGGTTACTATTCCCTTTTTAGGATTTCTACCTCTTTTAGGGTTTACTTTGCAATTAGGGTTTTTACTTTATTTTACTCTTTTAAACCCTAATTTCTCATCTATCCTTCATGAAAGTTATTAAGGTTACCTTTTAACAACATATAACCTTAATTTTAGAAACAACACAAATAATCATCAATTAAGTCCATTAAGCCTCTTTTACATTAAAGCTACCATTTTTATCCCTTTTATTCCATGGCAAGATCATTATGCTCATTTATCATCAATTCATAGTTTATTATGGTCTAATTCACATATGAACATTATTTATCATTAATTCTACCTTTTATCCACTGGAAAAATCCTAATTATCATATTAAGGATATTTACCCACAATTAGGAACTTTATACTCGAAATAGCTTAGAATCATCATATCTTAGCTTTATTCATGATTTTGAGTAATTAAAGCCATTAAGAGACACATTTACCAATATTAGGGTTTCAAGGCCCATTCAAGTATATTCATGCACATGAAACTCTAAATTAAATCAATTACATGTGAAGTTCATCTTTTTTGTTCCTAATGTTCCTTTTTACCATTAACAGGTTAATACCAACTTTAATCATCCCTTAAACCCTACTAAATATATTAATAATCTTAAAATAGGGTTTCTTAATCTTTAATTCATCAAAGTTGATAACTTACACTACTTTTCGAATTTCAAGAGGTATTAGCCTCTAAAACCAATTTTATTGAATTCCTCTCATTTTTCTGAGCAATTTTCATATTTTATGCGTATCCATCTGAGCTACTGATATTTAAATATGATTTTTGCAAGATATTACTTACCAGAGCCAATCAGAGTGTGCCAAGTGTCCTGCTCCATGCGACGTTGCTTGGCTTAGTTGAAAACATAATTGAATGACCTTTATACCCTTGGTTACAATCCTGGCTCTTTATTGCTCGGAGGGGCATAAACGTCCAACCCGCCTTGGTCACCCTCAAACTCGTGAACCCTAGTATGCGGTCGACTGCAGCGGCTCGAGGGAGCTCTCCTCCTCCCTCCTTGGACTCCAGGGTGCCGATGATGGTCCCAAAGCTTCTGCCTCCCTCCGTCATACCTACGGAGGTTCAAAGACAGGGCTGTGGTGGCTGGGATTGGGCGTGGCGATCTGTAACTCATGGCTGTCCTATGCAGTCATGCTACTGCAGCGGCGCATAGCTAGGAGGAAGGGACGTCCACCGAGCATCCTCATGATGTCGTGGGAGAAGCATGGCCCCATCGTAACTCCTCCACGGTCCTTTTGTGCTCCAGGGATAGTTCCCTGCTCTCGACTAGGGTTTGAACGTAGAAGAACAAGAATAAGAAGAAGAGACACATGTGAGATCTCTTTGGAACTCGAACCAGAAGGCCAACCCCTTATATAGGGGAGGGTATCCATGCCCTAAGGTGCTCATCCACAACATCCAAGTTCTTTTCCCAAAAGGAAACATATTTTCCTTAGTTAAGAAGCAACCTCTTCTCTCTTCATTATCTTCTAATATAACTATATGATTTGGGTATTTAGAAATTCAAAAACATTTTCCCTTATTCTCTTTATTCTTGGCTTTTAATCCATTAGCCATGAAAATTATATTTCCTTAAGTAGAAAATACTTCCTTTTTAGCAATGCCACCAAAATCATTAATAATGTATCACATTATCCTCTTATTTTGCATTTTTGGTATTTTCTCTTTCTTTCTTCTCCATTGGGGCTCCTTGGACCCCAAGAAACTCTAAGATTTCGAAATTCCTTTTTAAGGATACTTATTATCCTTCTAGATGCATTTATATTCATTATTTCTCATTAACTTGTTTATTTCTTATTAAAATATCTCCTTTTGAGGATTTCTCTTTATCTTTATTTTTATTTTCCTCATTGGCATTCCATTTAACATTAGGAATCCTTTGGATACGAAAATCCATCAAAGATATCTCAATTATACCTCTTTTCACTTATTTTCCACATTTTATCATTGTTTTCAATTTCTTTCTTAATAAAGAAATACTTAATTGGTCTTTTCTTTTCTTGGTGTATTATCTTTACAACTTTGGACTCCTTGGGACCCAAGGAACCCAAGAGGCACGAAATCCACCTTTGGATTACATACTTTTGCCTTCTAGTGGTTTCTACATTTTTCTTTTCTCCATTACTTATTAATAATGGAGTTCCTTTTGTCTCTTCCTTGTTATTGGGCCCACAAAACAACCATCAAGGCTATTGTAAACGAAATCCATTTATTAAAAAAAATTATATCTTTATTTGTTCAAATATCTTTAATATGAGAAATCACATTTCTCACCAAATGAACCCAAAAGTTGGGGTTGTAACACCTCCCTAATCAATTTGGATCGAGGCCAGCTGAGGAACCACTGCAAAGTCAGTCTACTCTGGAGGCACCGACAAGCTCGAGTGAGGGACTCTGATCACTCCAGTTCAATTTATCTTCAGGTAACCATTGTCGCACCCTGTTCTAAAGATTCCTAATCTCCTTGGGATGTTCGTTTCACCCCAGCTCTATACCCACAAAACTGGATTCCAACCAGTAAAGCTCCACCTCTAGCCAAGAATCCAGTTATGTCCCTGTGTCGGACTCAGTGGTGCGATGCTCATTCATACCATGGGAATATTGTTTCGATCTCTCTTTTCTAAATGATTCAATGAAATCACAAATCGGATTTCTCTATGTAGCCGCCCTGTTCTTCCACCACTACCATGGTGTTTTGACACACTAGTGTTCTTTTTCAACACAAGTTGTTTTGTTTTATTTTTTCTGGTCTTCACAAACTCATCGCATGTATCATACAGTGCCCTTTCCCTCTTTTCGGGTGATTCACTTTCTCTGGTGATCTGGCCATGGTGGCTTGCCATTCTCATGCCTCCATCTACCTCACCCCTTGTTCCTGGGCTTGCCAAGCTTGTAAGAGATAGGAGAAGGCACTCGTAAGATTTCCCAGTCGCGATCCTTTCCTGATATCCACGTTTGATCAGAAGTCCAAAGCTCCGGTAGAATTGGTCGCACCATGGCTTAAACCAGAAAGAAGCCTAGTGTTTAGTTTACTTTTTTGCCCCCACGATTTCAATCGATGTATCGCAGGTCCGGGGGTATTATGGGTGTTTTGAAATTTATATATATTAGTACAGTTGCGAGTATGCTAAGGAGTATTTTACTCATATGCCCTGTCACATGTCCTAAATTAGGCACATCATGCGAGGGCAAAGTCATCTTTTGAACCTTGATTTTCGGATTTTCTCATAAATGTCTTAAATGATTTTCCTCGCCTCTGATTGGTAAGAATATATCTGATCTTTACAAATTCATAGAAAATAATCTATAGCTCATATGGGGACCATCCATATATGGTTTTGATTAGTTTTTCGAGATCTATCACATGGTCCCAGTTTCAAACCCAGACTCCTGACCTAATTTCCAAATTTAATTAGAGAATCATACACCTATGTTAAGAAAATGTAATTAATTCATAATTATGTTATTCACATGATATTAGGATCGATCAGGACTTCATCTACTGTTAGTATACCTCCTCAGGATCAGGTGAGTGGATCATGCACACTGAACATAATTCTAGGGTTGTGGGTTTCATTATTTGTTTAATGGTTATGATTACTCAATAAAGTGCAACTATGCTATTATTCAATTTATGCTTATGAAAACCATGCAAATGCTATGAATTTATGTTTCCTACTGATTAGATGAATATTCTTTCATTTGGAACACTAAGAATCACTACCATGCTAATTAATCAAGAAATCGTGATAACTATGTTCAAGTATAATAAATCATGTTATGTTGATATAGTTCTCTCAATCATGTTATCTGAGCCTTAATTGGCCTTATGTGAGCCTTAATTGGTCTTATGAGCTCTATGGGAGAATTATGTGAGCCTTGACTGGCCTTATGTGAGCCTTAAATGGCCTTATGAGCATTGTGGGTGCAAATCAGGTGAGCGATTATATCAACTCAAGTAAAAACCCCTCTTATTATGAAATCATGTTAAGTTAATCATGTTCCTATGTAATCATGCTAATTATGTTATGTATTTATGTTCCAAGTTATTCTTCATGTTATTTCGATTATAAACTATTCTTCTTATATAACTTCTCAGTGCCACTCACATAGTTTTACGTTGCCTTGCATGGGCTGGGGATGAGATGTCCGCAGACGAGGAGGAGAATAAGTAGACTTCAGGGACGTCAGCTCAAGTTCAAGGATAGTTCGTGAATCCTACTTGGTGGGGTGCCATTCTAGATAGTTTTCTTTTCTTTTAGTTATGTTATGTTGGAGTTTCATTCTTTGAACTCTTTTATGTTGGACTTAGAGTCTTCTGTTTTTGGAATGTAATAAGGCACTCTGGTGGATATTTCTTTTTTTCTATGGATTTTGCTTGGTCAATGATATCAGTTCACGATTTGTCATGATCTCCATTATGTTCAAATGCTTCCGCTATGGTTATTTTATTATTATAAGGGAGGTCATGACAGTACAGGACAAGATAGATACTTAGTTTCTCTTCAACTCATCTCAAGGTAGTAGGGTATATCGGGCTTCAAAGGCAATTGATTTTCAAAGCATATCGGATTTCCATTTCTCCATCTAGGGTTTTTCCCATATCGTGTAAAAGGTAAAGCTTTAACCTTGTATCATGTATAAAGTGCTAGTATGTAACCCCCATATCATTCACAAGACATGTCTCATATCAAGTATGAGGTATCACCTATCTCAATATCGGGTTAACCCCTATCTAGGGTTTCATATCAGGTTTAAGGTATTTCAACACATGTCAGATTATACCATATGTTTGACTACATGTCTTATATTATGTATAAGTATGTGCTTAGCAACATATCGTGTACTAGGTGTGTATTTCATGATCATATCGTGTAAGAAGTGCTTTCCTATCTCCCTCATCTCGGGTTACTTAAAATTAGGGTTTAGCATATCAATTTATAAGTATGTACTTGACACTATATCGTGCATGGAGTCTTTTCTTGACTTCATATCGTGTAAGGGATGTATGACTGACACCATGTTGTGTTGAATATGTAAACTTCATCTCCATATCATGCAACAAGGTATAAACTCATAAACATATTGTGCTAGTAATGTGTGTACATAACCATATCGGGTTAGAGGTACTTGCTTAGGTGCTTGAACCCGATATCACTTTATAAGGTGATACCATCTTCTTCAAGCTCTATACCTTCGCTCTAACTGTTATAGTTCATGGGTAACAGGTCTAAGAAACTACTAGAACTCATAGTATCATCAAATATTCAATAAAATCTCAGAATTGAAAGTAGAACATTAAGTATAGCAAGATAGATCGTGAATAATAACATGGTTGGGTTCAAGTAATATAACCCGCCTTATGAACAACTTCAAAGCTTCAAGCTCCAAAGCTTCATGTTCCTAAGGTTTAATATGAGCTTATAGTAGTCCAAGGCTTGATCTTCTTAGCCCTTACATGATATCTTCACCTCTTGTGGCCGATATTACCTTACTTGACTAATATCACCTTGCCTGGTCGATATTCTTCCTCTATGGACAATACCAAGCTCTAACTCGACACTCCCTCTCTTGTGCACAATACCAAAGTGGTATGCATGATATCTAAGAGTCCATGCACGATATCTCAAGGAAAGGAGAGTTGTGGAGTTCAAAAATTTCATTAGTAAGTGAAGGAAGAGGTATATATACTTGGATCCTTGAGATAAAGTGTATAAGAGGTGTCTTCACCTTATGGTACTAAATGACGCATGGCCATGCATGGTTGACATGTTTCCATGCATGCACACATATATATATATATATATTGCCATGCAAAAGTCTAAAGGATAATCGAAAGGTGATATTTTGGCCATCATTTATCTTATTGGATAAGTTATCTTATCTTTATCTCATTAATAATGTGAACCAAAACACTTTTTGCAAGGAGTTTCCAACTCATCATGGGTCACCTTCTTGAGGTTCTTTTCCCGTCATGGCCTTTTCCAAGATGCAAAAAACCAATAGGAGACTCCCTTTATGGACCCTTGGCCGATAGGGACTCCCATCCTAAGTCTACACCTTGATATAGCTTAAGTAAGGGCTTCACCTTCAATTCTTTCTTGGTCTCTTCATGAATAAGAGTACCATCCCTCAAAGATGGTTCAATCATGGCGCCCCCTTCTTTCTCTCTCCTCTAAATGATACCTAGAGGGAGTAGGGACACACTAGAGGTGGTAATTTACATAAATATTTTGGGTGAATTACAATTTGTACCAAAATTGGTACACAAGGTACTAGCATTGTTCAAACAAGCTCAATACTTGAATTTTAGGCTTTCCACAAGCCACCACTTAGCATAATTCTCTTTCTTATGATATTAAAACACTTAGGACACATTCAAAGTGTGACATTTTGCAATGTAGCCCCTCATCTTGGGAAAATTGCACTTTTCACTCAGATTTTCATACAATGCACACATAGTTTGCAAATAAGCTTAAACTTGAAAATAAACTTCAAAAAGCGTCTTAATTCCTTTTTAAAAGATTAGAACAAGTTTATAATTAACTTGTTTAAGCAAAATTTCTAGGGTTAATCCATAACCCAGGTTAGGGGTGTTACACTTAGCTCATCAAGCTCTTATAAGAGACCTCTTTAGGTTATCACAAACCTAAACTAAAAGCTAGTACTCACCCTATGGAAGGGTCCCTTCCCAGGATGGGAGAAAACTATCACTTGGTAGTAACAAATGTCACAAAATGTTCTTACCTCCAAGGTTTACATCATCATGTATATGCATAACTCCTAACATTTTACTTATGCATGTATCTAGGAAGAAGACAACCTACTAAACCATGCTAAGTTTGTTGGTATGTCATACGTATTCATCATTCCTCAAGGTCAAACCAATATCATACATGCATATGTCACCAACCCGTGAGAGTGGTTCATCAAACATATATCTGTGTTCATGTGGGGTTTACTTTTGCACTAAAACATGAGGGGGTTCCACACTCAAATATCATGAACTCAAATAGCCTCGTGAATATCATGTGCACCAGATACTACTACTTTCCCTCTTTGGTCTAGGAACCCCAGGTTCACCTCTTATGCATCAACTAGCTAACTGCATGCTCAGCTATTCAACCATGAACTGAACCTATACCAGATAGGGAATATACTTCCTAACACTTTTCTATATGAACAACCCTTAGAGCCTTACACAAGGACAACTAGCTAGGTGTGAAACCTCACAACTTGTTATCATACCCCTTCAGGGTCTATGGAACTCTCCTTCCTACACCTAAAAGGTAGGCACTTTCACAAAGTCTCTTTCTCTCTTCTAGGGTTTGATTCCTCTAAGGCATCCAAGGTATGATAAGCCTCCAAGGATCATGTATGAAGCAGCCACATACATCTACTCAGGGTCATCCATTCCAGGTCATATAATACCCAACTTCTCATGATTCCTCATGTCTCAGAGTCTAGGTCTCCAATCTTCTTCCTCGGGTCTCACTCTCTCTCTCTGGAGCTAACCCTACAACTGATCTTAGCACTGGAGGTTCTCTCTTAGGAGATGGGTCAAGCTCTTAAGGACACATGTCTACACCTACCTGGGTGAAACGTATGATAAAAAACATATGTTCGGCCAAGATTATCCAAAGCTCCTTATGTACATCCCATGAACCATCATGCATAACCCTTCTTGTTTAGGTCTAAAACTTATTCCCAGCCTTACTACCATACTCTTCTATGTGGGTACATACCTCTTTTCTATTCATGTATGCCTGTTAGGGCTCCTATATAGTCAGCATCAACCCTCTCAATGAGGGAATGATCCCTCACCCTCAACAAGCACGACCACCCAAGGTCAGGTCACCAAAAGGCACCAGGGTCAAACAACCACACATGGTTCATGTTTCTCATGGATACTCAAAACCTCTATGTATAACATGCATGTCTAACCCACATACGTGCATGCATGGTCAACTGTGATATCCAAATCATCGTGTCTTGTCTTTCTCTAACTACCACTTAGGGTTAGGGTTAGCATCATCCTCAAAGGATGCGTCAGGTCTCTTCCTATTCTTGGAGGCTTCTTCCTCCAAGGCTAACTCTCCTCATCCTCCTACAAGAAGGTCTAACCTCATAGCTCTCCTGAGGGCATGACAACACACGCCATGCAACCTTAAGCATGTAACTAATCTTTAGTTTATGCTTAAACTATTAAAACTTATGTCCATGGCATCTTGTTTACATGCTTTTCATTATTTGGTGGAGGATTCCTTAATCCTTATTATACTTACCCTGAACTCATGAGGGTGGTGGAGAGAGAGAAACCCTAAGCACTTAATGTTTCTCCAGAAATAAGAGGTAAATAAGGGACAAAATTAGATGAGAAGACCTAGATGTATCTTATTTCGAGTCAAGTCCTTTGATTTCAGTCAGGCAGTCACACAAAATATGGGAGTCCTCATAGACTGACTAGTAGGGCAGAGGAAAGTCTTTCCAGCCTCCCCGATCATGATCCTTTTCTAGACACCTCCATCATTGGAAAATCCTCTAATAACTCCCTTGGGTTCTAAAGAGTTTGCAAAATTTAATAATTATTAGAGATTAAATGAAAAACCATCGCTCTGATAGCAAAAATAATGACCATGCTTCTCGGTAACCCCCAATTAAGGAAGACCAAGAAGTCAGAGGCGTTATCCCAAAAAAAAGATCAATGGTTTTACAAATAATAAAAAAATAATTAATAAATTCTACAAAAGACTAAACGGAAAACTGAAATAAAATTTTGCTTTCTCATACCTTCAAAAAAAAAGTTAACTAGGACTTCTACCCATAGTAGAACTCTATCTACCTAATCCTCCTTTATTATTTTAGCTTTATTCTTCACAGATGCCACTTTACTATTTGTCCAATTTCAAATATTACCTAAAATGTCGACAAAAAAATGTTGGTCAGTATACACGAATATACTGGTATGTGGGGACACACAAAATATTGCTCATAAGTTCTAACAACCTAATCATATCAAGTAGTTGTTAACAATGCACAATTACATTTTCAATGTGACTTCCCAACCGCTTTTACTCATACTCTGGGATATCCTCTCTTAGGGCTTAGTCCTTGCAAGGGAAATTAAGGCTACCTTCTCCATCTTGAGCTTGGTACCTGGGGTCACCTCTTTGGGTGCCCAGTGGTCTTCCCTCTGGGGCTTGACCGCTTTAGACCTTCCCTCCAGGGCTTGGTCTTGCATCATACATCCAGAGATGGTATGTTGGTTCGAGACAGTCACATATGTACTTAAATTGTGATATCCATAGTCACTTTAAAATTTGCATTAATGAAACATCCAAACAGTTTAATTTCATTACAATAGATAAATCATCGGGAAATGTCGGGTAACATAAAGTGTGTACTCATAATTAACCACATACCTAATTTGGAGATTTCACAAAAAATAAGCATAATTCAATCCAATCAAGATGTCCAATCAAGCAAGACAAGCAACCAATCAAGTAATCTTGATCCTAAAAATATGTGTAACACCTAGGTGTTACCATCACATCCCAAACAACTCTTTCTTAACTTTCCCTTTTTTTATGTCAAAAAAACCCTAACACATCATTATATATACCAAATACCCTAATTGGTCAAACTATCCACATTTAGTATCTTTTATACTCAAATTGACTTAGGATCATCATATCTATGTTTTATTCATAGTTTTGCACAATTAAAATCATTAAAAGTTATATTCACCTAAATTAGGGTTTCTAAGCCCATTAATGATCTTTCATATACATGAAACCCTAAATTGATCCAATTATGTACAAATATCATTCTTTTAGATCTAATTATTCCTTTTATTAACATCAAGTTAATATTTAACTCAAAATATTCAGGAAATATCATTAGATCTAACTATCATCAAAACTTAGGGGTTTTACTTAATAAAACCATTAAAGATGACAACTTTAAATACTTTTCGAATTTCAAGTAGAATCAGGCTTCAATGTTATTTTTATTGAATTCCTTGTGTTCTTCTGATAAATTTTCATATATAATTTGTCATCATCGGACATTCCTACAAATTATTAATTTTTTTACAAGATTGAATGTGTTTGGGCCAATTAGGAAATGCCAGGTCAGAAAAGGGCGTGCTTTACCTTATTTCCACACAGATAGCCTCAGCCAAATTGGGTATCACCACTTCAGCAACTGGTCCCCGCAAGGTGGAGGTGGAACTCGGGGTCAAAGGACAGATTTACCCTTCACCTTCTATTTCGTAGTTGAGGACAGGGACGTAAACCCACCCCTTTCTCTTCTTCAACCTCCTAATATCCATGTTCGTGAGCCAGAGTCGAGGATGGTCAACATGGCCGTTGACCTTGTGCTCCTGAAAATCGAAGCCCTACGGAACGGTGCAGGTGCGTTCGCACCCTTTACCCAAACAATATGATAGAATAACTAAAAATAGAATAGTGTACTGCTATCTAGCAATCTACAGAATAGTCGATCGAAGAGAAAATTCCCCAGAATGACCATGCAAGATGCCACGGCTATGCTAAGATGGACCCAGCATGGTTGTGCTGCCTACCATGGTCGTGGTGCATTGGTTTCATCAGATTTGAATACAAAAGTCAACAGTTTAGTTCTTTCAAAATGACCGTGTGGCCTAGAATGTCTGTGCCACCAATGACCTAACACGACTGTGCTACCCACCATGGTCATGGTATCCAAGCCTCCAAATAATATTTTCATTGTCATTTACCTACATCTCTCACTCCTCCTCAACATGAGTCTATTCAGTGAAAACCTAATTTCATCCAACTAGGGTTTATATTTTCTCAAACCCTATTTATACAAAGTGATAGCATACTTGGAGTTCTCATTAGGTTTAACATATCATAATTGAGATATCATCATTAGTCATGTTTAAGCAATGATCAATCTAATCAAGCATGTAATCATCCACATAAACCCTAACTTACTAATTAAGCTCAGATGTGGTCATAACAGGAATAGAATGTGAGTGATAGATATGGGATTTTCCCCTCCTATTGGAGTATGATATCCTGACCACTTGATTAGCGAGACTGAGAAACACATGCACATGCACATGTGAATCAACATATGATATTGAGGTCACATTATCTCAGACATTCTGCTCTTGGTTCAAGAAACATGGATTGAACATTGACAACATGACCTTCCATGCCTCGAGTTCATCCTAGATATCAGAGACAAAGAAATTATACAATCACTGCAACACCTTACATAGATTGTAGGTGGAAGTTATTCTCCAACCTTCCATTCATTTGGGTAGAACTGATGTGCGAATAGGAACCACTCTTTGCTTGTGATGTAATAAGCTAGTTATGGACATTCACTGTCAATGTGATATGAGACCTATAGGGTGACACATATAGGAACTCATCTAGAAGAGGAGTTTGATCTTAAATGACTGTTGGATTGATTACTAAAGTGTTTAGGTATTCAATTCACACAACAGATCACTTGATTGGCTGACTAGGCTTGCCAAACGACCATGTCATTGGGTGATACGGCCATTTGGGAAGCCATGCGGGCATTTCAAGTAGTTGAAATGGTCATTTGGGGGTCAGGCTGGTCGAAGTTTGAATTGGCTTACTTTTATCCTTGAACCAACCGGTTCAATATGATTGAACCAACCGGCTCATCTCAACTCACCAGACGTCTGTCTGGGTGAATGAGACATGCTTCTTGCCTGGGTGAACGGCCTAGTTGGGGCTGAATGAAGGTTTGGGATGTTTTCCAAATAGTTTCGATTGCATATACTTGGAGAGCAAGTAAAATTAATATGCATATTAATTGGAAATGAAAATTTTCAAATTTGTGTGTGATTGGAAAACTGCCAAACGGTCATTTGGCAGTGTGAGATGACCGTCTCGCACACCATATGACTGTCTAGGTGTGTGAGTGTGAAACGGCCATTTCGACTATTGTAGGTTGCAAAAGTTTTAGTTCTTTTGATCCTTTCCACTCTCACACATTCCCAATTAGACTGGAAACCCTGACTCTTACCTCTACTATAAAAGGAGGGGTACCGGGGGCCTCTTAAGACACAACACAAATAACTGAGAATCAATTCCTCTGACAATTGTTGTCCTCTTTGGTTGTGGTAACCAAGAGAGTCCAGGCAAGTCCTACCCGACAAGGAGGGATAGCCAAAGGGAGAGAACAATTGATAGTTGTCATTATGGGAGAACAAGTTGGGACTAGTAAACCGATGGAAGGGACAACTCCTTCCTATCCGTTCTTGGTGAACGACAAAAGTTATAGTTGATCCGTGTGGAATACTCTAGAGGTAAGAGTCTGTTGGTTGTTGCTAGGAGGACAACTATAGCCTGCAGTCTGTGGCCCAACTACAGGAGCACTATAGAAGTTGTCTTCATAGTGAAGACCAGGAGTTGCACTAACACCGTCCAAGAGCAACTTGTCAGCAGTTGCAAAGAAGTGAATTTTTTCGCTGGACTTGCTCGAGGACCAGGTATAACTCGCTAAAACCATCCTTCCTATTTCATAGTAGTTGGCACAATCTTGTTGTTATGTGAATACATATAGATAAATTTTTTATTTCCACTGGTATACTCTGTGCCGGTATTTCCCAACATTGGTATCAAAGCCACCTCAATTTACTATGTTTTAGGATAATTGATATGATCAGATTTTTAGTTTTATCATTTATTTATTGCATACGATGTGAATATTTAAACTGCTCTCATATGTGTATCTGATCAAAGACCGCATAATCTCAACTAATATATATATAAATATATATATATATATATATATATATGTATATATATATATATATTTATTTATGTATTTAGATATACAATTTACATGTGTCATCCTAAAAGTGGTTTGATGGTGGATGTATAGCGCGGTTATGGACAATACTCTTTATCTGTGTGTGGTTGGATGGTTTGGTTCCTATTTATCTCAGTCTACATGCCGATCCTCTACCTCCCTCTTCCCAATGTAAAGTTAATGCTTTCCTACCTTTTCTCCCATTGAATGTAACTAGAGGTTTCTCTTATTCAATGTAATAAAGTAATAATAGGATAGTTTCTTTTCTTAAAACAACATTGAAGATGCTTATCGGCAGTTGAGACGTCCAGTTTGTGAGACGAGTCGACCGTCTAGAAGATCAAGGAGGACAGAGCGACAGAACCAGACGACTGCCTGGTGGACCCAACCGACCGTCTGGAAGGAGTCCAGACATCGGTTCGATAGAAGGTCAGACGATTGTCCCTGGAGGCCCAACTGACCATTTGGAAGGAGTCCAAACATCAATTGGACAGGAGGGCCAACCGATCGGCCAAGAGGCAAGTCGACCAGTTGAAGGACTGAACTGATCTATCTAGATTGACAAGCAGAGATCTACATCAACTGTAGGATCATACATGTGATGTGGTGATTGACCTAGGTGGTAGTAATTCCTTGTGGCTCCAAGGAATTACAAGTAGACATGGCCATAACCATCACATTTTATATTATATGTTTACATTATGGGGTATAACATGTATATGATACGTACTATATATGTTGTGATTGGATACAGTATATGTATATATATGATATATATAAAATCCCTCAAATCAAACATATTATGTCTTAGATACTTTTTAATAGAAATACACATGAAAAGCTTGTTCGTCCAAGCACAGGTTATGCCAAAGAGTGGTGCTACGTCTACCTCGTAGAAGTGTGATGGAAGTAATGCATGTGCCGCCAAAGAAGGGTGCATTATTATCATATTGGCTATTGAGTCAGGCTTAACTGGTGATTCTCAGAGCGTCTGAGCCCAGAAGCATGCAGATGATTATGGCAAAGAGTTGTGCATATCATCTATCTAAGAATTGCATATGATGCAATTGACAAGTTTGCCCACCTAAATAGTCAGGTTGTGGGCGATTAGCCAAGGCTGACTCATGACTTGATAAAATATGGATCTTGGCTCATTAGATAATTGTTTGTTGTAATTTTCTGAATTGATACTTGAAGGTTATCAATTTGAACAAAATAATGAGAGTGATAATTAATTAAAGACCTAATTGTTATCGACCAAATTTAATCAAATAAAATCAAATCAAAAATGAGTTTTTGAAAAAGTAACAAATTCTTTTATAGAATCAAATGGCAACAAACAACAATCACTTTTCTCTGCGATCGGTCCTTGAGAAGGACAAATTAATTGGGAACAACTTCTATGATAGGCTCAGGACGCTGAGAATTGTTCTCACACAGGAGCACAAGCTCTATATCCTAGAAACGCCAGAACTAGAGGAACCAGCTCAAAATGCACCAAAGGTTGACAAGGATGCTTACAAGAAGCATACTGAAGATGCCATGGATGCCAAGTGTCTGATGATATGCTCCATGAACCATGAGTTGTAGAGGCAACATGATAACATCAGGATTTGAGATGGTCACACATCTCAAGAAGAATGTACCAAGATCAGGGAAGACATGAGATACAATGTCTCCAAGGCATTGTTCAAGTGCAACATGACAAAAGGAGATCTAGTAGGTCCTCATGTACTCAAGCTCATGGAATATGTGGAGAACCTAGCTAGACTGGGATTCCCCCTGGGCCAAGAGTTGGCCACTGACGTGATTATGTAGTCCTTGCCATAGTCATATAGTCAGTTTGTTGTGAACTGCAACATGAATGACTTTGACAAGCCGTTGACAGAGTTGTTGGGCATGTTAAGAACAGTTGAGACACAAATGAAGAAAGACAAGCTCAAGTCTGTGATGATGATCAGCAAGACAAAGGGGAAACCTAAAGGAAAAGGCAAAGCTAAGAAGAGTTCTAAAACTAGCCAGAAGCCCAAGTCTTCAGATCTCAATGCAAAAGGTGGAGTAAAGAAACAAAGAGGCGATTGTCACTAGCCTTGACATTGGAGAAGAAATTGCCCACTCTAGTTAGAGGAACTAAAGAAGAAGAAGAAGAAGATGACACGGAGGCCTCCACTTCAGGTATAAACGTTATAAGATAAATTTGATTACTTCTTAGTTTTGGTATGTGATATCTAACAAAGATTTGACATACTAATGTGCAGGATCAGACAAGAAGTAAAGGCCTTCATGATGGAAGGACAAGGACAAGGCGGAGCAAGAGTTGTGGAATCTTTAGTCTAGATTTAAATTTATCTTAGCCCAATGGGCATGTAATAGAGTTAGTTGAACTACTATTTCATCATGCCATGAGAAACAATTTACTTTAGATCATCTTGTATTATAAGGATAATATATCAATAAAGTATGAGATTATTGTTTCTGTTTTAATGATATGATCTTGCATGGCATTGGCCCTAAAACATCTTTGATATTTATGTAAAATGATCCAAATATGAATGTTTATATGTTTATACCAAATGATTATAATTGATAACTCAAGACTATCATTAGCATTAGTCATCTTGTACAAATATGAGAGGTGCATGCTTAGAACACATATAGATGTTGATCTATGTTCCCTTTTTTATTGAACCTAAGGAAACATGCAAGTCTTATTCACACACAATATTACATGACGTCCTTCACTAAACTTAGTGGGAGGATAAAGCTTTCATTAGACCTCTTGCATATGATGCATAAAGATCTTATGACTGAATGCTATGATAAATTTATCTTCTTTACTGAGTACATATCATCATACTATCAGCAAATGAAATGAAGTATAAGCAACATGCTAACACTGCTTATTCTCCCTTGTTGTCTCTCCCTTTTAAGGGTAAGACTTTCTCAAGGCTCTCACATTATCACAACTATGAAAGGACAATGTTTGTCAGTGTAAGTTGTGTCTTCTGAAAGCCTTGACTACCCCTCTATTTATAGGAGGGTCAGGGTCAAGGTCAGGGTTTCCAGATCAATTGGGAGTCGAAGAGATAGATTTTTATGAATTTTTGGTTGTTGTGGATCACAAGTCCGTCAACTCAACACTTTATTCGGTCAAATTGTACCCTTTAACGACCCCGCCTCCCAGTAACCCCCAATTAAGGGAGACCAAGAGGTCAGAGCCATTATCCCAATTTTTCGGATCAAAGGTTCGACAAATAATCGATAATAATTATCAAATTCTACCAAATGATGAATCTCTTTTCATCATGATTTTCACTCACCTTTTTTGGATTAATTCGATTCAATTCTCTCACTTTCATCCTCTTAATATTACAAAATGCATGACTTCTCAATTGATCCAATTATTTAGAATACATACTAGATTTATATTGATTTTGTGCAAGTCATGATAAAGTTCAAACATCATATGGAATTCATTCAAAAATCCTCTCAACATTGGTCTTGACCAATCAGTTTTACCTAACGGTTTCACCAAACAGTTTCACCCATTCGGTTTTGACCTCTCAGTCTTAGCCATTCGACCACACTATCCCCCTTCCATCGTTCCCCCTTATACGGTCTCAAAGCCGCATGAGGCCAAACGTTCTCAAGACCGTTTGAAGCCATACGGTCTCGAGATCATATGAGTGCCGCCTACCCAAGACCATTTGAAATCCATCGGTCTTTGAGACCGTTTGCATCGCCAAACCATTCAGACTACAAGACCGTTTGGGGTAGAGACTGTTTGGACAACGAAACCATTTTGACAACGAGACTGTTTGGACTCGAGATCGATTGGCAAATCAATACCGATCAAGAGAAAAACTGTTCGGTCCCAAGACCGTTTGGAGCCATATGGTCCCAAGACTATTTGAAGCCATCATAAGCAAAGATCGTTTGGCGCCTATCGGTTTCAAACCATTTGGAGGCAGAGTTCCAGTTCCTTCTCAAGACTATATGGGCAACCTCACCTCAAAACTATTTGGATCACTGTCATTCAAGACCATTTGGGCTTCTATCTCTCCACACCATCGGATCTTAGATCTATGGCCCCCATTCATTTGGGCAAATGATCTGCCCTATCCTTCTCCTTCTAACGGTCTCTCAAGACCGTGTGAGCAGCACCTGCCCAAGACCGTTTAGCGGTGATCAGTTCTAAGACCATTTGGATGATGACGCTCTAAAACTATTTGGAGGCTGACACTCAAGACCGGTTGGACGATGCCTAGTCCAAGACCGGTAGGGAAACTCTCTCCCAAGACCGATCAAGTGCCAGCGGTACCTCCAAGACCGTTTGGACGGCCTCATCCCAAGATCGTATGGTAGTGTCGGACCTAGACTGATTACCACCATTGTCTTCTTCTTCCATCATCATCAGCGACAGGAACCCTACCTCCACAAACCTCGACGCCGTCCTCATCACCAACGCCTACAAACCCTAGCTCTACAGCACCCTATCACCAGCCACCGAGATCACCACCTTCTTGCAACCTCACCCCTGTCGCCGCATCCAGCAACAACGTCGACGCCTTCACCTGCTATTCCCCACCTCGACCATGCCAGCCCGAACGGTCTCACATGACCATTTGGAGTCAACACTCTCCCAAGACCGCTAGACTGCGATCGGTCTCTAAGACCGGTTGGGAGCGGAGGATGTTAGGGTTTGTAAAGACCGTTTGTGCAGATCTACAAGACCGCATGACAGCGCCGGGTTCTTGAGACCGTTTGGTCATTGGCTCGAGATCGATTGGAGAAGGGAAGCAATATCACGAGATATCGATCTGAAGACCGGTTGGCATTCAACTGTGAAAGACAACAAACCTCAAGATCATTTGGATGAGAAGGATCGCGCCAAACCGGTTGAGTAAAGGATACCAAGACTGATAGAGCAGTATCCCAAGACTGTTTGGATATCTCAATATCCCAAACCATTTGGATGATCTGCTCCCAAAACCGTTTGGAGCACAGCACTCCAAACCATTTGGACGATAACACCAAACCGGTTGGTCAGACCGTTTAGAGCCAATAGCCTCCAAGACCGTATGGTCACATAATCAAGACTGTATGGAGATAAAAACACAGGACTGTTTGGTTAGTATTAATACAAAACTATTTGGACCAGACCGTATGGAGGACTCACACCAAAAATGTGAGAACCAAACCCGAGCCTATAAATAGGACCAGCAGGTTCCTCATTTGGGTATCGATTCCAGGACACCGAGAGGCTACTTGGGCAAGGATCGGTCTCCCTTCCACACCGCCACCACTCCACCATCTTCAGCCATTGCCATGCCGCCCACACCTCCTCCTAGTGCAAGTAAGGAGGTCGAGAAGAGAAAGAAGGTGGAGAAGAAGGTCTGCCCAGCCTGCCTTGGTGGTTCTTCCTCCTCATCCAAATCTACCCCGACACGACGTAAAAGACCGCATCATCTTCACCGAGCTGTGACTACCTTCTTCATCATGCTCATGGTGAAATCTTCCTTCTCTCTTGTTCTTCTTATTTCTCGCACCATGAGCGAGTAGTTCCTTTTCGCTGGGGTGTGGGGACTAGCCTCGCTGCCCATGCATTCATGTCTTTTCATTTAACATTCCAAGGCAATGTATATAACTTTTCATTTCATTGCTAATTGATATGCTTGCAGTTGATTATCTACTTGCTTTCATTTTGTTCTTCTCTTCATAGCATAGAATGTCGATTAATGAGGTAGACTCCCAGACTAGAAATAGAATGGGGTTCCTTGAGGTCATAAGTGTATGATCTGTGAGGGGACGAGCCATCTAGCCCACGATGACGCTTCTGTGGTCTAAACATCCCTCAAGGAGGACCATAGCCTTAGTTGAATGTTGTATATTCTTGTTAATCGTCGATGTTTGCTTGCAGACTTATCGCCTACATGCTTTTCAGTTAGCGCAGTTGACTCCCCAACTAGAAATAGAATGGGGTTCCTTGAGGTCGTAAGTGTATGATCTGTGAGGGGACGAGCCATCTAGCCCACAGTGACACTTTTGTGGTCTAAACATCCCTCAGGGATGACCACAGCCTTAGTTGGATGTTGTATCTTCAGAACCGTAAGTGCATGATCTGGATGGCAATGAGAAATTGGATGCCTAAGGGGATTCTTACGGGGGCCTAAACATCCCTCTGGGAGGGTTCACAATAGTTCCATTTGGATAGTTAGATGCTTGCCTAGATGTTATGTGTTTGGATGTGTTTGCATGTGCAGTGGTGGTGAAACCTGATACCATCCCAGTGATTCCATATCATTTAATCTAAAACAAACTTTCATTCTGCTTGTTTACTTTCTTGCAATTAGTTTAATTAACCTCAAACAAATCAATCGTTCTAAATATTAGTCTCACTTGAGCTAGATTTGACTGACAAAGATTCTTAGTCCTTTGGGATTCGATCCTTAACTATACTGTGATAAGACCCGTCCTCTTGCGGGTGGTATTATTGCACGAGGTTTTGGTAAAAGCTTAGGGATATCAACCCTGAGTGAATTTGTTAGTGCGATATTTTCCACATCACCAAACTATACTGAAAGGCTATACTAAATATAAACTTTTCATACCTTTTTCAAAAACTTGGATATCTACTTCTATCCACATCTAGAGTCTATTCTAACTAATCCTCCTTTGTACTTTAAATCTTATTTAATTCCACATATCCCACTTTAATGTTTGTCCTTTACTCTTATACCTGAAATGCCGACAAACAAAATTCCAGTCACCATAATTTAATATGTCGGTATGTGGGGGAACAATAATCGTGCAACTATGATAACAATGTAATCAGCCAAATATCATTTAACAGCCAAGATTACATCTTAAGCAATACTACTCAATCCTTACCTATCCCCTATCTCTGTGATCTCCCTACAGTGGACTTGGATACTACCTCTCTCACATGGTAGATCCTTACCCCCATGGCCCTACCTCACAGGTAGCCAATACTTAGGGTTGTGGAGTCGCATGGCCCTACCCAAAGGTAGTCCAATCCCTGACTCAAGGTGACTTGATGGACCTACCCCATTGGTAGCCATGTACTAAGTCATCCAATGGCCTGATGGACCTACCCCATTGGTAGCCATGTACAAGGTCAATCTATCAAGCTACAGAGGGGACTAGGATCTGAGCTAGTAGGCACATAACTTAGGTGATAGTCATATCCACATTATAGTTTGCAAGAATTAAAGTCATCCAACAGTTTAATTCAAGTCATCGATGAAAACTTTGGGAATCCTCGGAAAACTAATTCGGGATATTCATAAGCATAACCACATACCTGTCAGGCTAATTTGAGATAGAATTAATCCAATCAATGCAAGAAATCCAATAGGCAAGCAAGCACACAAAGAGATCCTGAAATATGCATATAATTTCCTATCATTGATCATGCCATCAAGATCTATTAAACCTAGCTCGCTTCCTAGGGTTTCTAATCCACTTTTAGGGTTTCCATTGCAATTAGGGTTTCACTTCATTTATACTATTTTAAACCCTAATTTTATACAATTACTCACAAACCCTAATTATCTCATCTATTCTTCACGAAAGATATTAAGGTTACCTTTTAACAACATATAACCCTAATTTCATATTAAAGGCACAATTAAAATCCCATTAAGTCTATTATGCCCCTTTTTCATCAAAGCTACCATTTTTATCCTTTTAATTCATGACAAAATCATTAGGCCCAATTATCATCTTTGGTTCCTTAGAAAACCCTAATTACCATATCAAGGGTATTTATCCACAATTAGGAACTTTTATACTTGAAATAGCTTAAAATCATCATATCTCAGTTGTATTCATGAATTCGAGCAATTAAAGCCATTAAGAGTCATAATTACCTAGATTAGGGTTTCAAGGCCCATTAAAGCATATTCATTGAATCTTAAATTAATCAAACTATGCATAAAGATCATACTTTTAGATCTAATGTGCCCTTTTTATAATCAACAAGTTAATATCAACTTTAAACATCCATTTAACCCTTCTCAAATCATTAATCACCAAAGATTTGGGTTTTGCATTAATTAAACCATTAAAGATAGCATCTTTACACACGTTTTGAATTGCAATCAGAAATCATATTTTTATTGCATTCTTTGAGTTCTCTTGATCAAAATTCATATATAATTTATCTAAATTTGAGTTACCAATGATTAGTTACGAATTTTGTAAGATAAACACATATGGACCAATAGGGAGGTGCCACGTAGGCAGTTGACTCCCACGCACGTACCTTGCGGGTCAGATCAGGTGGAAAGATGCACGTACCCCTGCTTCTTAAACACGCGCTCAGGGGAAATCTGGTCTTTTGCCTCTTTCTTCCTTCCTCCTTGTACTAGGGTGATTCCCTACCCGACGCAGGGACTCCAGCGCCCCATCTGTGCAACCTCCCCCCCCCCGACGGACTCTCTGCCTCCGGCCGCATGGTGCCACCATCCAGCCGCAGAGGTCGGCCTCCTTCATGGCCTCTAGGGAGAGCCACCTGGAGGGAGACGCTCTCCCTTGGGTATTGGGTGAGCTGCAAACATCTTGGGTGGCGGTCCACAGACCTTGGCCTCACACTGAGGTTCTGTAGGAGATGGGCATTGCGGTTCAAGGTCCTTTGATGTTGGATGACCACCTCTACAGGCCTTGGGCCATGAAAAGAATTTGCTCGTCTTCCACCTCACGAGCAACCCTAGTGGCGGCCTGCAACTCTTCCGTCAGGTCTCCTCCTTAGACCCCCGAGGCCTGCGAGTGTCGGGGAGGGTCTGGGCACTTTCTGTGCCTCCGCGCCACCCTCATAAGGCGTGGGGTCTTTTCAGCAACAGCACAAGAAGAGGAGGCTCGAGAGGTTCTCCATCGATGTTCCCAAGTGGACGTAGACCTACAGATCCTGACCTGTTGTCAACATGCCTCAAACCAAAGTTCGTCTAGGGCACGGAGTACACGGTGATGAAGACCGGATGACCACGAGTGGTGGTGGTGTCTACTCTATATGTGAGGGCTATAGGGGATCTATATATATATATATATATATATATATATATATATATATATATGCCATGGAGAGAGCCCTAGATAAAACTAGAAGAATCAATAAGGGAGGAGGAATAACGTGGCTCCAACCGGGTTCTCTTTTCCTCTGGTCGAATTCTCCCCCTAGGTCGTGTGTGTACGACTTGTATCCTTCCCTCCTCTTAAACACTTTCCAAACCCATCGTTCCTTTCTAAGCAATCCAACTCATAGCTTAATCCAAAGATTTCTTTTTTTTCTTGTATATTAATTTCTCTCTCGCGATGCTATTACTCAAAACCTGCCTATTGGATATGCATGAGTGTTAAGAAAAGTTATTATATCCTCAATTTTTACACCCAAAAGAAACATAAAGAAAAGCTACATTTTGGTTAACTTATTTTTCCAAAAAAAGGCTCTCCAAAACCTTCTCTTTTGAGAACTCACTTTCCTTATCAAACAAAGAGGGAAAACCTTGCATTGGTATTATCTACTCATATACCATGCTTGAGTTACAAACTTAAAAGGATAAAGGTCTTTTCTTCTTATGCAAGTTAACATTGATTAGAGCATATTGCATTCATATTTTCTCTTGCATTAACTTTTATTTCCTTATTGGGATTCCCTTTTATCTCAAGAATCCATGTGGATTTAAAATCCACTCTATTATGAAAAATGCTTAGTCTTCTATAAGACTATTCTTAGTATTAATTCAATTTATTTTTATTATTAGATTTATATCCATCATTATCCTCTTTTAAACATATTGGGCTTTATTACTCAATAAGGCCCACGAAACATTCATGTAAAAGGATCATTATCAAAGAAATCCATTCAATACACATATAATTCATATAATTCCCATAATCATACAGTTATTGGGAAAATTGCATTCTCCATCATATGAACCCAAAAATTGGGGTTGTAACATCCTTCCCCTCTTATAGGAATTTTGCCCCCAAAACTCTATCAAACATACAAACAATTCAGGATAAGACTTTTCCATATTCATCATTAGCCCCTATGTGGCTTTACCCTATCCATGGCGCTTCTAAAGAACCTTTATCATCACATATTCTTTTATCTGAGTTCTTTCACCTTGGCCTCTATAAACCTCATAGGTGACTCAGGTCATTTCAGCCTCCCTTGGGGCTTACTAGGTTCATTGCTCAGCACATGGCCTGGGTACCTCACATAGTGCTCTAAATTGGACACATGGAACTCATCACACATTACTTTATTGTGAGGG
Organism: Alisma plantago-aquatica; assembly: GCA_963693085.1. Lineage (NCBI taxonomy): Eukaryota > Viridiplantae > Streptophyta > Magnoliopsida > Alismatales > Alismataceae > Alisma > Alisma plantago-aquatica. The sequence goes on from OY856412.1 coordinate 565,580,152, forward strand.
GTATGGTCACACATAACCTTCTCGACCAATCCATCTCAAAACAATCCATGTATTGGGGACTCATCTCTCTTAGCTATAACTTAGAGGGGTCAAATTTTCATATCACATAGTTCCCCCCACAATGAACTGCATGCCAGTCTGCTTTGTATCAGCTCAGGACTCATGTCGCCCCTGGGCTCTCTTTCCGCCATTGCAGGATCAAAGTGACTTCAAATGCATCCATTATGGTTCTTTTCTAACCTTTGTGAGGTCCATTCACCAACATTATCTTAATGAAGTGATGACCGACACAACCTCCCTTACAGAGCTTCTTTACATCCTAATACTGGCTATGGTGGATATCATCACATCTTACATAGGACAAGAACTATCTCCATGTATCACCCTAAATAAGCACACATGCTCTCATCAGACCCTCTAGTATGGATCATACTAACCATTAGTTAGGGATGATAAACTTTACTAATATTGAGTTCTTCATGTACCAACTTCCACCGCATGATGTGAACCTTTAGGTCATACTCAAGAACTTTTTAACTCACATCATGGCGTAGTTGAACCATTTCTCTCCCATATGTAGTTCAACTAGATCCATCTCTTGATACCACTCTCTCTCTTTCTCTTAGATCATGTCATCTAGCTAAGGTGATTTACCATAACCCACATTGCATCCGGACCTTCCTTGGTCCATGGGAGGCTTACCACAACATCTATAGTGATGAACTCCCATTCCCTCTCAGGGACCCTTTATCCTCTATATCAACTCATTGGGTTACTGGTGTTCGTCCTTCACCTCCTGGCTTGCATAGCAACATACCACATGCAACTTCATCTTAGGTATCCAAAGTACTACTGTCACTTACTATCTTCGTAGTACCACGGTGTATGGCGATCTTAAAATCATGATCTCTGGTATGTCATGATTCCTCAAGATTGATTCCTCATAAACCCTAAACCACTCTAGTCGGGGTTTCATCACCTTCTTTCTCAGAGAAGTGCATCTGAGGTTCTACAACCATCCTTTTATTGCATCAAGGCCTAGACTGGCTAACCCAACAACCACTAACTTGATCAACAGACTCGTTACATCAGAGTGCTAGCCCAAACATATCTCACAAACATAGGGTTAACCTAACAACCTCTTCTAGCCTCCAGCTAAACTAGGCAACTGCATCTCAACCAGAGCATCCATTACTACTTCGCATCCTTAGGTGTTAGGTAATGTTGAAGACATACACCTCCATGTATTCCACTTATTATCTCATCTCAAACTCTAAGTCTGTCTTCATCAAGAAAACTCTGAGCTCATTCTCTTGGTTTTTTAACTCAACCTTGTATAACTCATAGCTCATGATAAAAACATCCTCATAAGATGACTACCTTATTTCTCTTAATGTTTGTAAACCATACATGTATCGTTCACTCCACAAGGGTATGTTATCGTCTCTGTCCTCATACCTCATAGCAACGTTCCAACTCACATCATATTTATCCTTAGTGTATGGCATGCGTATTGTCCTATCTCTCACTCCCATAACAAGAGGAAATAAGCATTTGGCTACAGTCCAAATACAAAGTTCTTCCTATTCCAAGAGTAGAGATGGTACATCCCACCTTGCCAGTACACCTTCAAATCTAAGTTGAAACGTGAAACATATGTCTCTACATCACGATCATCTTGATATCAAAGTTACTTCCATGGAAAATTGATCTCGAACCTACTTGGGTCCACACACAATCCTTGGTCATCTCCTCTAGGTCTGTAGTATGTAGGCACTTTTGGGGTCATTCCTCTTCCCTTATGCATCCAAAGAGTGCCCTCCTCATCTGCCCTTTGGGTCCCATGGGTTCATGAAGGTGATCAATCTCCTAACCCATGGCCCTCAGACAATGATAGTCGTTACCTCCCGACCCTATGGTCATGTGCAACTAGGGAATTAGGCAACTCCTACTTCCATTGGTCTTATCCCTACCTAACCCTAGGATAGACTTAGGATTCTAATATAGTACATGTCCAACTTAGAACCTTACCCAAGTCTCCATCATCTCTCTCTGCATTCATGGGTTGACTTTCATCCTTTCATAGGGGTCATGGCAACCTGCCTACCTTAGTCTGGCCCCATATCAGTTACCTCCATGGTAACACATCCACATGTACATAGAGATGGTTATCTATGGGTCTACAGGTTCCTTCTCATACTATGTACTTTTCACTTAGCTTCTCAAGATCCTATGAGACCTCTTTAGGTTACCTTAAAGCCAACAAAACTGGTATACATCCTACAAAAGGGTCCCTCTCCCAGGATGGGAGGAAACTACACCTTGATAACAAGGATCACAAACGTCCTTATGTCTAGGGTTTACATCCACATGAGCATGCTTAACCCTAGCAAGCTACTAAGGCACAATAAGACCACCTACTAAACCATGCTAGGTCATACTTGTTCTCATTCCTCAACATTGGACCAAGATCATACATTCCCATGTCACCAACTTAGCTGTGAGGGGTTCATCAAGCATACCTTAAACTTATGGGGTTTCCCTTTCCTCTAAACATGAGGAGTGCCATGCTCGAATCTATAGAAACTCAAATCTCGTCATAAGCATCAAGTACACCACTTCCCTTCTTAGGTCTAGGAACCCTAGGTTCACTTTTATGATGTCCAACTGCCTACTCAACCTTTTAACCATGAACCAAGCATGTACAAGGTATGACATGCACTTCCTGTCATCCTTCTACTCGAACAACACTTCAGAGTGGAGTCCTCCTCAAGGACAACCAACTAGGTATAAGACCTCACAACTTGTTACTAAACCTCTTCATGGTCTAAGGAACTCTTCTTCTTAACTCTTAAGAGGTGAACACCTCTACCATAGGCACATAGGTACCAGCAGCCTCATCCTGTCTCTAGGGCTTGGTTCCTCTAAAGGCAACTGAGATACCATCAGCCTCCAGGGATCATGCATGAAGCAACCGCAACCATCCTACTTAGGTCGCATCATCCTCAACCTCTCAGGGTTCCTCCTAGCCTGGAGTCTAAACTTCCAACCTTCTAGCTTGGACCCTACTCTCTCTCTCTAGGGATAATCCTACAAATAGCCTCACTACCAGAGGTCCTCTCTCCATGAAGGTGGATCAAGCTCACAAGCATACCCCTACATGGGTGAAGCCTCTGTTCAAACTGATGTTTGCTCAAGATTATCCAAAACTCTTCTTGCTTATCTCATAAGCTATCCAACATACTCTTCTGGGCAGGTTTTTAGCCTATTGTCAGCACTACTGACGTACTCTGGGTGCATACTATACCATGCCCATATAAGCTCATCGGGTTTTTATAGGTTCTTCACTAACCTCATCATTGAAGGAGCTATCCTTTGATCTAACATGCACGACCCTTTCCAGGGTTGGTTCGCCAAAGGTACTAGGTCATCCAACCTCACATGGATCAAAACGTCATGGGCATCCAAAAGCATGTCCACGCCTGGTCTATTATGACATCTAACTCCTTATGCCATCTCTCTCTTTAACCACCACTTAGGGTTAGGGTTAGCATCATCCTCCGAGGATGTACTAGGTCTCTACCTTTAATGGAGATCTCTGTCTCCAAGACCAACTCTCTCTACTCATCCTCCTGACAAGGAGGTCTAGCCTCAGGTCTCTCTTGACAACATATGTCATATGACATAAGCATGTATCTATTCTTTAGTTTACGCTTAAACTATTAAGCTTATGTCCATGACATCTTATTTACATGCTTTTCATTATTTTGGTGGAGAATTCCTTAAACCTTATCAACCTTATCCATACCTCAAAAGGGTGAGGAAAAGAGAGAAAACCCTAATCGTTAAGGTCCTTAACATCATTTGAGTTAAGAAGGGATGAACAAGATGAGAGAGTCCTACAGGTATCTTATTTCGAGTCAAATCCTGAGACATTGGCCAGGTAGTCACACTAATCTGGGAGTCCTCGTATTTTGACTAGTGGTGCGGAGGAAAATCTTGTCAGCCCCCGGACGTGATCCTTTTCTAGACACCTCTATCTTTTAGAAAATCCTCTAATAACTCCCTTGGGTTCTACGGAGTTTGTAAAATTTAATAATTATTAAAGATTAAATGAGGAACCTATGCTCTGATACCAAATGTAATGACCCCGCCTCCCAGTAACCCCCAATTAAGGGAGACCAAGAGGTCAGAGTCGTTATCCCAATTTTCCTGATCAAAGGTTCGACAAATAATTGATAATAATTATCAAATTCTACCAAACTAAATTGAAAGGTTGTACTAAAATTTAAATTTTCATACCTTTTTCAAAAACTTGGATATCTACTTCTATCCACATCTGGAGTCTATTCTAACTAATCCTCCTTTGTACTTTAAATCTTATTTAATTCCACATATGCCACTTTACTATTTGTCCTTTACTCTTGTACCTAAAATGCCGACAAACAAAACGTCAGTCAGCATAATTGAATATGTTGGTATGTGGGGGAAACAATAATTGTGCAACTATGATAACAATGTAATCAGCCAAATATCATTTCACAGCCAAGATTACGTATTAAGCAATACTACTCAATCCTTACCTATCCCCTATCTCTGTGATGTCCCTACAGTGGACTTGGATACTACCTCTCTCACATGGTAGATCCTTACCCCCATGGCCCTCCCCTCACAAGTAGCCAATACTTAGGGTTGTGGAGTCGTATGGACCTACCCAAAGGTAGTCCAATCCCTGACTCAAGGTGACTTGATGGACCTACCCCATTGGTAGCCATGTACTAAGTCATCCAATGACCCGATGGACCTACCCCATTGGTAGCCATGTACTAGGTCAATCTATCAAGCTACAGAGGGGACTAAGATCTGAGCTAGTAGGCACATAACTTAGGTGATAGTCATATCCACATTATAGTTTGTAAGAATTAAATTCATTCAACGGTTTAATTCAAGTCATCGATTAAAACTTTCGAAATCCTCAGAAAAATAATTTGGGGTATTCATAAGCATAACCACATACCTGTCAGGCTAATTTGAGATAGAATTAATCCAATCAATGCAAGAAATCCAATAGGCAAGCAAGCACACAAAGAGATCCTGAAATATGCATATAATTTCCTATCATTAAACATGCCATCAATATCTATTAAACCTATCTCGCTTCCTAGGGTTTCTAATCCACTTTTAGGGTTTCCATTGCAATTAGGGTTTCACTTCATTTATACTATTTTAAACCCTAATTTTATACAATTACTCACAAACCCTCATTATCTCATCTATTCTTCATGAAAGATATTAAGGTTACCTTTTAACAACATATAACCCTAATTTCATATTAAAGGCACAATTAAAAGCCCATTAAGTCTATTATGCCCCTTTTTCATTAAAGCTACCATTTTTATCCCCATGACAAGATCATTAGGCCCAATTATCATCTTTGGTTCCTTAGAAAACCCTAATTGCCATATCAAGGGTATTTAACCACAATTAGGAATTTTTATACTTGAAATAGCTTAAAATCATCATATCTCAGCTTTATTCATGAATTCGAGCAATTAAAGCCATTAAGAGTCATAATTACCAAGATTAGGGTTTCAAGGCCCATTAAAGCATATTCATGGAATCTTAAATTAATCAAACTATGCATAAAGATCATACTTTTATATCTAATGTGCCCTTTTTATAATCAACAAGTTAATATCAACTTTAAACATCCATTTAACCCTTCTCAAATCATTAATCACCAAAGATTTGGGTTTTGCATTAATTAAACCATTAAAAATAGCATCTTTACACACTTTTTGAATTACAATCAGAAATCATATTTTTATTGCATTCTTTGAGTTCTCCTGATCAAAATTCATTTATAATTTATCTAAATCTGAGCTACCAGTGATTAGTTATGAATTTTGTAAGATAAACACATATGGACCAATAGGGAGGTGTCACGTAGGCAGTTTACTCCCATGCACGTACCTTGCGGTTCGGATCAGGTGGAAAGATGCCCGTGCCCTTGTTTCTTAAACACGCACTCAGGGGCAATCCGGTCTTTTGCCTCTTTCTTCCTTCCTCCTCGTGCTAGGGCGATTCCCTTCCCGACACAGGGACTCCAGCATCCCATCCGCGCAACCTCCCCCCCCCCGACGGCCTCTCTACCTCTGGTCGCATGGTGCCACCATCCAGCCACAGAGGTCGGCCTCCTTCATGGCCTCCAGGGAGCGCCACCCGGAGGGAGATGCTCTCCCTTGGGTACTGGGTGAGCTACAGACATCTTAGGTGATGGTTCGCAGACCTTGCCCTCACACTGAGTTTCTGTAGAAGAGGGGCACTGCGATTCAAGGTCCTTTGATGCTGGACGACCACCTCTAAAGGCCTTGGGTCATGAAAAGAATCCGCTCGTCTTCCACCTCACGAGCAATCCTAGTGGCGGCCTGCAACTCTTTCGTCGGGTCTCCTCCTCAGAACCCCAAGGCCTACGAGTGTCGGGGAGGGTATGGGCACTTCCTACGCCTCTGTGCCACCCTCATAAGGTGTTGGGTCTCGTCAGCAGCAGCACAAGAAGAGGAGGCTCGACAGGTTCTCCACCGGTGTTCCCAGGTGGACGTAGACCTACAGATCCCGATCGACCTGTCGTCAACGTGCCTCAAACCGAAGTTCATCTAGGGCACAGAGTACGTGGTGATGAAGATCGGATGACCACGAGTGGTGGTGGTGTCTGCTCTATATGTGAGGGCTATAGGGGATCTATATATATATATATATATATATATATATATATATATATATATATATATATATATATATATATATATATATATATGCCATGGAGAGAGACCTAGATAAAACTAGAAGAATCAATAAGGGAAGAGGAATAATGTGGCTCCAGCCTGGTTCTCTTTTCCTCTGGTCAAATTCTCCCCCTAGGTCTTATGTATACGACTTGTATCCTTCCCTCCTATTAAACACTTTCCAAACCCATTGTTCCTTGCTAAGCAATCCAACTCATGGCTTAATCCAAAGATTTCCTTTTTTTCTTGTATATTAATTTCTCTCTCACATTGCTATTACTCAAAACCTACCTATTGGATACGCATGAGTGTTAAGGAAAGTTATTATATCCTAAATTTTTACACCCGACAGACAGAAACATAAAGAAAATACACATTTTGGATAACTTGTTTTTCCAAAAAAAAAAGGCTCTCCAAAACCTTCTCTTTTGAGAACTCACTTTCCTTATCAAACAAAGAGGGAAAACCTTGCATTGGTATTATCTACTCGTATACCATGCTTGAGTTCCAAACTTAAAAGGATAAAGGTCTTTTCTTCTTATGCAAGTTAACACTGATTAGAGCATATTACATTCATATTTTCTCTTGCATTAACTTTTATTTCCTTATTGGGATTCCCTTTTATCTCAAGAATCCATGTGGATTCGAAATCCACTCTATAATGAAAAACACTTAGTTTTCTATAAGACTGTTCTTAGTATTAATTCAATTTATTTTTATTACCAGATTTATATCCATCATTATCCTCTTTTAAACATATTGGGCTTTGTTACTCAATTAGGCCCACGAAACATTCATGTAAAAGGATCATTATCAAAGAAATCCATTCAATACACATATAATTCATATAATTCCCATAATCATACAATTATTGGGAAAATTGCATTTTCCACCATATGAACCCCAAAATTGGGGTTGTAACATACCCAGTAGGTCGACTTAACACTTGAATAGGTCAATTGAAATTATTTCCTATTTTCCAACATATTGGCTTTCAATGCAATGACCAATGAACAACATGATGTCGACATCAATCTTTGATCTAGTCATACAGATCGTCCAGTCGATCGACTGGAATTCTTAGTTGGCCAACTCGTTCCTTGATTCGGTCGACTCAACACTTGAGTCGATCAACTCAACACTTGATTCGATCAACTCAACACTTGAGTTGGTTGACTCACATTCCCAGTCAGCCAATTTTTGACCAATGTTGTTTGTATTGATTACCCAAACACTTTAATAATCAATTCAAATGTTATTCATGAGTAAACTCCTATTCCATGTGCATTCTATGTGTGTGACCCTATAGGTCCCAAATTATGTTGGAAGTGAATGTCCATAACTAATTTATGACATCACTGTTGGTATGTATTCCCAAAGAGCCAATAATATGATGATTGTAATGGCATAAATTGTAAAAAAATTGATTTATAATAAATGCAATCTTCTAATTTATTCTATTTTATTCAGTTATGACATAAGGATGTAACATAATAAATGTCTAAAGAATGATATTACTCAATGATGTATGTCTTCAGGTTGATAACCTGAATAATGAGATCATATGAATGCCAAGAGTATGTACATTCTTCTTATTGTCCCTAGTCGGATGTTATTATAGAAGGTTGATAGACAACAATAACACATAAGATGAGAGTTTGTGTTGGTTGATGAGAGAATCTCATCAATCATGATATGTGATATCAAACCAAACACATAGATACTTGTTAGAGAAGAGTGTATTGGACAGATCCACCATTAGAGTGACACTTGGAAACCATTACATGGTAGTCAGAATCATCTCTCACATTGTTGGTGGTGATTGTGGTTCTTAGACCTGAAATCACTACAGTCATCACATGTCATTTACTATACTTTGACATCATCCATCGTAACCTTGAATAGGGGTTGTCATAAAGGTGATTGTAACATCCCTGACCTGGGTTATGCTTAAACCTATATGTTTTACTTAATAAAGTTGATTATATGCTTTCTCTTATCTCTTAAAAAGTAATTAAGGCTCAAGAGGAACTTATATTTCAATTTTAGTCCTTTCTGAATAATGTTGAAATAATGTTTTACTTGTGTTGGACTAAAATGCAAACTACCCAAGTTGAGGGGTTAAATTGCAAATTGTGTATGGAAAAATGTTCCTCATATGTTGAAGCATCATAGGAGTAAGTATGATGCAGTTGTATGGCTTCTACAAGCCTGAATAACAAGAAAGAGCATGTTGAGCAATGTTTGTGCATTAAAATCTATTTTTGGTGTAATGTGCAATTTACCCAAAACCTAGGGTTCAATATGCAAAATTCCACTTCAATAGGGTCCCTCATGATTCGTGGCATCATGTAGAGAAAATAATTTTATAGGGGCGCCTCATTTGAATCATTTTGGAAGAGAGAGAATCTTGATATTAAAATAATCAAGATTTAAGTATAATTGGAACTTTACTTCAATTTAACCAAAAGGTGAGGGATGATTTTGCAAAATAATGGACGACCATGTGCCTTGCAAAGGCAAAGAAATATCTAAAGGAAGTGGATAACTCACTCACATTATTAAAAGAAAAAGAATTGTCCACTTACTTTAGGATATTATTATTATAAGGGTTAAGGTGCTTAAATTGCTTTTCTTTAAAACATGGATAATTGAGAGGAATAAGAGGCAAAGAAGATAGCCTCATAACCAAGGAAGGGAAGGGAGCAAGTGACAAGGAAATGGAGGAGATAATCCCTACTTTCTCTCTCTTAAATGAATTTTCAATAAAATTCATATATATGCTCCTTTATCCATGAGTTGAAAGGGTAATTTCGAAACCACTTTCACTTCTTACTTGCAAAAATGACCAAGGGAGCTTGGAGAAATAGGAGGAAGACCCCCAACCTGTTGGTAAGCTTCTTGACCTTCTTTCACCTTGATTCCATGGTGGAAATCAAAAATCAATGCATGATTTCTTCTTATCTCCATTCCATCTTCAATTTTGGCCATTCCTTTTCACTCAAAGCTTAAGGATGAGCTTGGGATAGTGAAAGGTGTTGCTTTCATCATTAAAGACGTGGAGGTTGAAGCTTTGAAGCTCAATTGAAGGTGGGTTATATAACTTGAACCCTTGAACTTTGTTATTCATTTCATATCTTTATCAATTGTTGATTCCTTCTTTATTCTCGAAATTTTATTTGGTCGATTGATGCAATCACCATGAAAATCACAGAAATATTCATGGGTTTATAGCTTGATGATGATGAAATCATCATAAGCACACACCTCCACAAATATTTATTGCAAACGGTTTCATAATTTTGGTCCAAACGGTTTCACCAAACCGTTTGGAGACCAAACGGTTTGCAAACCATTTGAAGGTTTGGATTCCAAACCGTTTAGAAGGGTTGACCATTTGGATGGGTTGACCATTTGATGTCAGGACCCTAGTACATGTTGGATGATGATCTAATGGATCCAATTGATTGATTCAATATATGGACAATCCTCCAATTAGAAACCCTAATCGGGTTAAGTGCTGAAATTTCAATTGGTTGATTTAAAACTTTGGGTTGGCTAACTCAAACGGTCTCAAGACCATTTGGAGGTCACCCAAATGGTCTCAAGACCATTTGGAGGTCAACCAAGACCGTTTGGAGGTCTAGGGTTGTGTAACACCCCTCCCTAGGGTTTCATATATAACCAGCGGAAGCACAGCCTAATCCCCAACATTATCCATAATGCGGGGTACTTGGCATTTTAGGGAGGGTTGTCACAAAAAGAGTAATCATTGCAAGTAAACAAATAATTCACCATTGAGATTCATACATTAATATGTGAATAGGAAACAACAACAACAAGTCTAGAATTCAAATCATTTCTCAACATGGGAAACTAAACATAATAATAAGCAACTCTATATGATTGGATCGCCTAGAATGGATGGCATCCCACCAGAAAGCTCTTTGATGTCCTCTAGTCTTGGCTTGCTCTACTTGAGTCCTTACTTGCTCCAAATCCTGGGGACATCACGTCCCCAGCCATGCAAAGGAAAAAAAACAACACATCAGTAAACAGTACTGGCACTTTATAAAATAAACAAAGTAAATATACTTGACATGTAAGGAAATTGACATGAATTAACTTTAAGCATTCTTGAATCATCATTATTAACATAAAGAATTGAAAAGAAATCTTATGCATCCCTCTGTGACTCCCCCTTAGGAGCACATGATTGCTAGGAAAGCCCTTGATGCTAGGAAAGCCCTTAATGACCCTTTTGAGGTCCATGATCGGGAGCATAATAAGACTATTTCAATTCCAATTACTTGACCATTAACATGATGTTGACATTAACATAAATCATGATTCTCTAATCATAACATGAAGGGATTTCCCCCTACTTGATTACTAATATGATTTTCATGAATCTTTCATGATAACAATAATCATGGTGAGCATTATAACATAAGACATAGTATGTGACAAACAACAAGCAATGATATATTGAACATGATTATAACATTAGACTTGAAACAATAATGTCTATTTTATATCTAACATGCAATCAAGCATAAATATTTGTGCTCAGTAGCATGGCCCGTTTACCTTGGAGCAAGGGTGATCCTTGAATTAGATCTAGGTCAAACCTTCCCTTGACTTAGCTCTACAACCTGTTCATAATCATTAAACATAATTAATCAATACATGGTATTGATCTTAGGTGACTTAGGGATTGAGTGTATTCGGATCAGTCTCATGAATCAACATTATTATATTAAGAAAATCTAGGTTGACCCAGGTCACATTAATCATGTTGATGCATGATTAGGGTTTCATGAGTCCAAAATATCGTTTCCAACAAAACATCAGAATAAGAGATCAAAACATGGTCTAGAAACCTTAAAATCGTATTCTACTCGAAAAACCAAATCCAATGACTATTTATTCATAATTTTTCGACAAACGGTTGAATTACTATGAATTTTCGAAATTCTGGCCAATGAGAAAATAGGAAAAAGCCATGTGGATAAAACTCGACCCAAGACACTGGGTCGGGCCTGAGCTGGACCAACCGGGCTCGGCCAACTCAGCAATGAAGATCGCCTCTGAGGGCTCGCGACTAAACCAGGGGGAATAGGCGAAATCCCTAAAACACCCTCGACGGTGAAATGCATCAAAATAGGTGGGTAGGGATACCAAGGTCATTTCCTGACCTGGTTTGTTCCTACCCAAACCATGGCACTCGACGAGCAGCCAGCAGACCCGCGATGGAGACCACAGAGTGCAAAAGCCAACCGAAGAATGAAGCCAACACCACATGGGTAATCGGGGAAAGTCCGAACAGGCTCAAAGAGCCGTGGCTAACTGGAGAGGCCATCGGGGTCGAGGAACCGAATTTCATGGTGAGAAGCAGGGGAAAAAGAATCGAGATCGAAACCATTGAGAACAACCAGAAAATCCTCCAATGAGGTGCGTAAAACATTCGCGAAGGCAAGGCGAGGCCAAGGCATGAATTTCCATGGTCGGAGAGCCACTGACGTGCCGTGGCGGTTAGCGCCGGCAAGGTCCGATGGCGGCTCTATAGGACACAGAGGCCGGGGCAATCGCAGGGTAAACCGATGATTTAGGAACAACGTTAGGGTATCAAGGAAGCTCATCAATGCTCCAATTTGACTTCGAGGTGCCGGTGCAGGCTAGAGCGGAGTTAAGCTCGCCGGAAAGGAAAGTCGAGTAGGTTGGGGAGCTTGGGGGATCCAGCAGAGAAATTGAGAGCGGAGGTGAGGCGACCTGGGGCCGATGATGCTCTAGAGTGGTTTAAATAGGAAGAAGAGGCACGGTCGTGCCCTCTGCAACTCGAGAGTCCAAGCCCTAGATTGGGCGTTTTCTCTGTAGCGCGAGAGAGAAGGTGAGCGAGGGCTTAATGGGTGCGGATTGATCTTACTGTTTCATCGGTGAAAGAATCGGGAGGAATGGTGGCTTGTGGATTGAGAACTAGGTTGGGGAAAAACAACCTGTGAAAACGGTCTTAGCTCGCGAGAAAAAATGGAGGAAGAAGACAGCAGGCGTGCCATTGGATCTTGATCCAATGGTCACCATGTATGCGCGTGAGTATTAAAGCAAAAGGTAACACGTGACAGTTCAAATAAAACGAACTATGCTTTAAATCGGCTGCATAAATGAAATTGGATTAAAATCTATATCAAATAATATTCAAATCTCTCTCAATTTAATTGAGGGGTCAAACATGGGTCAAATGCATTCAAATTTTGACCATAGGCCAATAGGAAGCTCTAGAATATTCTTGTGAAGCTAGATTTCGTTTTTGTACATATTATAGTCCATAACCCCCATATCTTAATTAAAATTAATTTAAAGGTAATATAATTTGAAAAGAATCCTATTGTTGAATTCTTGAGTCATAACTCCAAGATTACTATTAACTAGTCACCTTATAACCTTTCTCTATGATTTATGGCTATTTTGTAGGAGAGAGAAAAGGTGAAAAGGAAAACATATATTCAACATTTGGGTTAATTGAAATTCATTTATAGCATGCATATGAGAGAAAATATATTTTTAGTCTTATTTTCATTTTTCTCACTTTATTTTTCTAAAGGGATATTTTCATGGTCTTTTGTATCAAACCCCTCAACTATTTATTATTTGGGAAAAGTCCCATTATATCTTTTAAATTATATATGAAAGTTTGGGATGTGACAATTCTACCCACCTTAAAATAAATTTCATCCTCGAAATTTCCTAGGGTACTACCCACCTTAGGATTCTTGTTACTTCTTTATATAATTAACACATCAATGAAATTTTCATGGAAAATGAATTTATTTCATAAAAAGGTTCAAATGAACGTAAGCTAATTATTACATCACTTTTCATCTTCTACTTCCATAGTGAAGATTCTAGCTTGTCTTTTGGTAGGTGGAGGGTGGCCCTTGTTCTGGTCATGGTCTTTCTTTGTGAGCTTAGGGTAGTTTGACTTGAGGTGCCCGATTTCTCCACAATAGTAGCATGCACCCGTACCATACCTGCATGGGCCTGCATGGTTCTTCTTGCATGTCGTACATTGGGGCTTCTCAGCTTCAACTGTAGGTTCAGGTACCTTTCTTTTAGGGTTGTTGGGAGGCTGGTATTGGTTGTTCTTTTGGGGGACTTCTTTCTTGTAGGATCATCCAGGGTGATCTTTAAGCTCTAGGGTTGCATCTAGTGCTGCTTGGAGGGTTCTATGGCCTCTTCCTGACAAGGCAAAACTCAAGTCGGGCTTGAGTCCTCGGATGAATTTCTTTGTTCTACGTGTTTCATCATGATCATGGCCATACTTTTGGAGGACCCTGAACTTCATGGCATATTGGGTAACAGTCATGTCACCCACTTGAGCCAGATTGGAAAACTCTAGTTCCTTCTTCTCAATCATTGCTTCAGATACATAATGCCCTTGGAAGGCTTCAACGAACCCTTCCCATGTGAGTGGAGGTGCATCACCTGCCCTTGAGTTGAGGAGGTTTTCCCACCATGTGCGGGCTGCCCCCTTGAGCATGTGGGTTGCAAAACGAACCCTAGAGTGTTGAGGGCAGTCCATGTCTCGAAAGCAATGCTCCATGCCTCTCATCCAGTCCTTAGCTTTGGTGACTACATCAATTTCTCCTTCACCCGAGAAAGAGTCGGGCCTTATCTTTAAGAAGTCTACTAGAGTGGGCTCATGATGCCTAGGCTGAGGTTGGCCTTGTGCTAGGACATTGGTGAGTGCTTGGACAAGATCTTCTATAGTTGGCCTATTGTTCTCTCTTGGTCCATTTTCCCCACTAGCAGAGCTAGCACCATCATTGTTACCATTTCCCTTGTCTGCTCTCTTAGGGGCCATCTGGAAAAAGGGTCACATAAACCTAGGGTTAGAACATATGAATCAAATTGTAGCTTTGGTGGCCATCCATTTATTTGCTCTGATACCATTAATGTAACACCCCTCCCTAGGGTTTCATATATAACCAGCGGAAGCACAGCCTAATCCCCAACATTATCCATAATGTGGGGTACTTGGCATTTTAGGGAGGGTTGTCACAAAAAGAGTAATCATTGCAAGTAAACAAATAATTCACCATTGAGATTCATACATTAATATGTGAATAGGAAACAACAACAACAAGTCTAGAATTCAAATCATTTCTCAACATGGGAAACTAAACATAATAATAAGCAACTCTATATGATTGGATCGCCTAGAATGGATGGCATCCCACCAGAAAGCTCTTTGATGTCCTCTAGTCTTGGCTTGCTCTACTTGAGTCCTTACTTGCTCCAAATCCTGGGGACATCACGTCCCCAGCCATGCAAAGGAAAAAAAACAACACATCAGTAAACGGTACTGGCACTTTATAAAATAAACAAAGTAAATATACTTGACATGTAAGGAAATTGACATGAATTAACTTTAAGCATTCTTGAATCATCATTATTAACATAAAGAATTGAAAAGAAATCTTATGCATCCCTCTGTGACGCCCCCTTAGGAGCACATGATTGCTAGGAAAGCCCTTGATGCTAGGAAAGCCCTTAATGACCCTTTTGAGGTCCATGATTGGGAGCATAATAAGACTATTTCAATTCCAATTACTTGACCATTAACATGATGTTGACATTAACATAAATCATGATTCTCTAATCATAACATGAAGGGATTTCCCCCTACTTGATTACTAATATGATTTTCATGAATCTTTCATGATAACAATAATCATGGTGAGCATTATAACATAAGACATAGTATGTGACAAACAACAAGCAATGATATATTGAACATGATTATAACATTAGACTTGAAACAATAATGTCTATTTTATATCTAACATGCAATCAAGCATAAATATCTGTGCTCAGCAGCATGGCCCGTTTACCTTGGAGCAAGGGTGATCCTTGAATTAGATCTAGGTCAAACCTTCCCTTGACTTAGCTCTACAACCTGTTCATAATCATTAAACATAATTAATCAATACATGGTATTGATCTTAGGTGACTTAGGGCTTGAGTGTATTCGGATCAGTCTCATGAATCAATATTATTATATTAAGAAAATCTAGGTTGACCCAGGTCACATTAATCATGTTGATGCATGATTAGGGTTTCATGAGTCCAAAATATCGTTTCCAACAAAACATCAGAATAAGAGATCAAAACATGGTCTAGAAACCTTCAAATCGTATTCTACTCGAAAAACCAAATCCAATGACTATTTATTCATAATTTTTCGACAAACGATTGAATTACTATGAATTTTCGAAATTCTGGCCAATGAGAAAATAGGAAAAAGCCATGTGGATAAAACTCGACCCAAGACAGTGGGCCGGGCCTGAGCTGGACCAACCGGGCTCGGCCAACTCAGCAACGAAGATCGCCTCTGAGGGCTCGCGACTAAACCATGGGGGAATAGGCGAAATCCCTAAAACACCCTCGACGGTGAAATGCATCAAAATAGGTGGGTAGGGATACCAAGGTCATTTCCTGACCTGGTTTGTTCCTGCCCAAACCATGGCGCTCGACGAGCAGCCAGCAGACCCGCGATGGAGACCATAGAGTGCAAAAGCCAACCGAAGAATGAAGCCAACACCAGATGGGTAATCGGGGAAAGTCCGAACAGGCTCAAAGAGCCGTGGCTAACTGGAGAGGCCATCAGGGTCGAGGAACCGAATTTCATGGTGAGAAGCAGGGGAAAAAGAATCGAGATCGAAACCATTGAGAACAACCAGAAAATCCTCCAATGAGGTGCGTAAAACATTCGCGAAGGCAAGGCGAGGCCAAGGCATGAATTTCCATGGTCGGAGAGCCACTGACGTGCCGTGACGGTTAGCGCCGGCAAGGTCCGATGGCGGCTCTATAGGACACAGAGGCCGGGGCAATCGCAGGGTAAACCGGTGATTTAGGAACAACGTTAGGGTATCAAGGAAGCTCACCGATGCTCCAATTTGACTTCGAGGTGCCGGTGCAGGCTAGAGCGGAGTCAAGCTCGCCGGAAAGGAAAGTCGAGTAGGTTGGGGAGCTTGGGGGATCCAGCAAAGAAATTGAGAGCGGAGGTGAGGCAACCTGGGGCCGATGATGCTCTAGAGTGGTTTAAATAGGAAGAAGAGGCACGGTCGTGCCCTCTGCAACTCGAGAGTCCAAGCCCTAGATTGGGCGTTTTCTCTGTAGCACGAGAGAGAAGGTGAGTGAGGGCTTAATGGGTGCGGATTGATCTCACCGTTTCATCGGTGAAAGAATCGGGAGGAATGGTGGCTTGTGGATTGAGAACTAGGTTGGGGAAAAACAGCCTGTGAAAACGGTCTTAGCTCGCGAGAAAAAATGGAGGAAGAAGACAGCAGGCGTGCCATTGGATCTTGATCCAATGGTCACCATGTATGCGCGTGAGTATTAAAGCAAAAGGTAACGCGTGACAGTTCAAATAAAACGAACTATGCTTTAAATCGGCTGCATAAATGAAATTGGATTAAAATCTATATCAAATAATATTCAAATCTCTCTCAATTTAATTGAGGGGTCAAACATGGGTCAAATGCATTCAAATTTTGACCATAGGCCAATAGGAAGCTCTAGAATATTCTTGTGAAGCTAGATTTCGTTTTTGTACATATTATAGTCCATAACTCCCATATCTTAATTAAAATTCATTTAAAGGTAATATAATTTGAAAAGAATCCTATTGTTGAATTCTTGAGTCATAACTCCAAGATTACTATTAACTAGTCACCTTATAACCTTTCTCTATGATTTATGGCTATTTTGTAGGAGAGAGAAAAGGTGAAAAGGAAAACATATATTCAACATTTGGGTTAATTGAAATTCATTTATAGCATGCATATGAGAGAAAATATATTTTTAGTCTTATTTTCGTTTTTCTCACTTTATTTTTCTAAAGGGATATTTTCATGGTCTTTTGTATCAAACCCATCAACTATTTATTATTTGGGAAAAGTCCCATTATATCTTTTAAATTATATATGAAAGTTTGGGATGTGACAGGTTGGGTATGGTTGAGTAATTTAAGATCCAGAGATATCAAATTGAAATGCAATCAATAGTTAATTTGATGATCAATTCAATGATGCAAACCCTAATTGATTTTCACAAATTTCAATAAAGGTTTGAGTCAAATGGTCTCAAAACCATTTGGAGGTCATCCAAACGACCTTAAGACCGTTTGAGGTCAGGTCATGTCATGGTTTGATGATGATCCAATGATTTCAATTGAATTAGTTCCACAATGTCAATCATTGATGGTTCCTCGACTTCAAAACCCTAATTGATGGGTTTTTTATTATAAACCCTAGTTTAATTGGGCTCAAAACCTTAATTGAAGGTCCAATTGAAAGGTGATTCAATGGTTCAATTGAAGAATAAATCAGTAGTTCAATTGATAGATGGTTTAATGATTGAAACCCTGAATTGATAAAGTGATGGAAGACCTTTTTGGTCCATTCGGTTTTGAGAGAGTTTGGACCAAACGGTCTCAAGACCATTAGAGACCAATCGGTCTCAAACTGTTTGGAGACCCAAGTGGTTTCATGTGCAAATTGTCCATACGGTTTCATTATTGTTTTGCTTAAACGATTTCAAACCATTCAAGGTATGAGTGACCAAGACCATTTGGGGTCTAAGTGACCAAGACCATTTGAGGTTCAATTGGTCAAACCATTTGGACACCTAATATGATTAAAGGTCCATTAATTACTTGATTATTAATGTTGTAAAACAAAGGTGATTATAATGATTAACCCTAACTGTGTGTACTTAAATGAAGAGCTGACCTAGATCAATCTTGGATTACTTAACATACTAGAGAGGGTGAGAGAGAGAAAGAGAGAGAGGAATGCTTACATAATTAAGCCCTAATTCTCTCATTATGAATAAAATATGTAATTAGGGTTTGATCCATAATAATGAGATCATGAAACCCTAATTGAAAAGATTATTGAGCCCTGACCCTAATTTAGGGAAAAGCTGAGTGAAACCCTAATCTAGGTGATGATGTAACCCTAATTTGATTGGAATTGTACATCCTAACCCTAATTTGGGTAATGGGGTGTGAGAAACCCTACTTGGATGAGAATGGTAAACCCTAATCCCTAAAATAGGGTAAAGGTATATGAAACCCTAATGCAGGGTAATACTATGTGAAGCCCTAACACTATTGGGTGATGTGATATGAAACCCTAATGCAGGGTAATACTATGTGAAGCCCTAACACTGGGTGATGTGATGTGAAACCCAAATTTCAAGTAATGCTATGTGAACCCCTGATATAGAAGGATGTTATGTGAAACCCAAATGTGGAAAGATGTTATGTGAACCCTATTCCTAATAATGGAATAGTAACTAATATATTGATAAGAGAAATACCTAAAGAGGTTTATAATAGAAATCTTATATTAATAGTTCCTAACTCAAAGATGAGTCCATACCACTGGCAATGGTTGTATATTCTAAATAAGTGACTTATGACCAATAAATTACATGACAAATGTGATGAGTTGATGCATAAAGTATTAGGATGGGAAATACCCTAATACAAGCTAAGTGGATGAATTCAATATAAAGGTGAGGAGGGAGGTGATACATCAAGACATGATAGATATCACATCCAGCACCTTAAGATTTATACACCTTGATGTATTTTAAGTCTAATATATTTGGATGAGTCATACATGAAATGTATCATGACAATTTTTATATTATGAAGTAATGCACTTTGATAAGTATAGGCTAACATACCTTAAGAAAAGGTTAATCCAAGTTAATAAAGTACGATGCAATCATATTCTAGTAAAGATGAGAGAGAAACTCATACTTTGTGTTGATAATTCATTTAATGATAAATGAGCATGATTAAATGCTTATGTTATCAGTGTTGGCTCCTAGCTGTGTGGAGCAATGAATTAAGGATTGATCATTAATAACATGATCTTAAGAATCTAAATGGTTATTTGTGGAAAACCATAATGGAGGGTGATGATATGTAAGAGGAATCCTAACCCTAAAAAGGGAATAGTGGTATTACTTTGTGTTGCATGGTGCTGATATATAAGCATTATAATTGTTATCAAGAGTACTAATTATGCAGGTATGTTGAGATGATAAACATAGCCAGGTATGGGCTATGATGCTCTGTATATTGAAAATGTTTTATAGGCCTTATAAGCCTTCATATGCTTTGTTGATTAGTGAGAGGTAACCTGAAATTAATGAGCTCTGTGTGCCATATGATGTTTTAATTATTGAAATTGTTTATGGGCTTCATAAGCCATAATATGCCTTGTTGCC
Source organism: Alisma plantago-aquatica (assembly GCA_963693085.1). Taxonomy (NCBI): domain Eukaryota; kingdom Viridiplantae; phylum Streptophyta; class Magnoliopsida; order Alismatales; family Alismataceae; genus Alisma; species Alisma plantago-aquatica. Next base: position 565,600,242 of record OY856412.1, read on the forward strand.
TATTAAGGGGTAACAAGAGGTGATATGAACCTTGTGAACTATGTGGAATGCTTGTGTAGCAAGAATGATGATTACCTTGGTCAGATGACCTGAAGGTATTAAGTTACCTATTAAGTGGTAATAAGTTTTTTATGATGAACTAAAGGTTTGAATACCCATATTCTATAATCATGATGATGAACTTGTTAAGAAATGGAAATGTACTTGATGAGATGAGGGATTAAGATCCCAATACTTTGTTAAAAGAGTATGGCTACAGGCCATGACTCCACAAACCAATGCCAGGCATTAGCTATGTGATCTAAGCCTGAAGAGAGTATATGTTGCGGCTATAACTCTATAGTGAAGATGTCAATATACTCTGGCAAGCTAATTGTAGTTTGACACATGATGTGTAAAATATAATCAGCCGTGTAGTGTATTTGCATAAAGTTGAAATACGAGAAACATTGGTTGATATTATCCTGCTTAGTATAGCGGATAAATGTTATACATGTTCTTCATATTCCTTATTGGATAAGTGACATGCTGCTCTATCAAGTTAAAGCTGCAATGCTTTAGATAAGAATAATGTTCTAATCTGTTAGACAATGAATTAACTGATGTTAAACAATTACAATTCCTCTGTTCAGATTTATCTTATTAAACTGCAATAATAATGATTCTAGCAGAGAGTTATATCTCTCGCTGGGGCAATTTACAATTGTCTCACCCCCGTGGGAACCACATTTTTAGGTGGACGCAGATGAGGAGGTAGGAATCCTTCAGTAGGTGAAGGACAGCAACAGCAGCAGCAGGGACAACAGTGATTTCTCAGGTGGAGACACTGGCTGATATGCCTTGTATAGATGTACATAGAGTCCTATGTGTCGTCTCTGTACTCTCAGGTCCTCGGAGTAGTAGTTAGTGCTATCGAGATTTTGGCTCAGTGCCTCGAGATTTTATATTGCTTGTGTTTAGTTTAACAGGGCAGTTGATGCTTGTAATTCTTAGAAAAAGATGATACAGGACATGTACTTGTAAACTAGTATGTAATTAAATTACTTCAGTTCTTATGAAAGAGTTTTCCTATGTGTGGACCTCTCTGTAAAATGGTTTTAATTTTTAGTGATTTTCGGTAATCCGCTGCTAACGAATGTTTCCGCTTAAGTAAATCATGTTTTTGTGATCAGTGTGTCACAGTGATGGTCCAATGCACCTGACACATGGGGATGACTGTGAGTTATTAGGTGGGAGTTTTCCCTCCTATAGAGTTTGATATAGTATCCACTTGATGAGCAAGTCTGAGAAATGCATGGCCATGCACATGTGAGTCAATATGTCATATTGAACTTACAAATATCTCATACAGTCTTCTCTAGTTTAAGGAACAAAGATTTATTGATGAAGAGGATGACTATCCCATACCTCGAGTTCAATCTTGATATCAGTGACAAAGGAACTATGCATAAAGTGTAACACCAAGCATAGATTGTAGGTTGAAGTTGTTCTCCAACTTTCCATTTACCTGGGTAGTTATAATGTTTTTCTAGATATTTCTCTTTGTTTGTGATGTCATAAATTAGTTATGGACATTCACTGCCAATGTAACTTGGAAACTATAGGGTCACGCACTTAGGATCCACTTGGAATAGGAGTTTGTTTATGAATGATGTTTAACTCAGTTACTAAAGTGTTTATGTATTCAACTTAAAAAACAATTGACTAACTAAACTCTAAATCAACTGAATCAAGTGTTGAACCGATCGGTCGGAGTTTCAGGTTGATTAGAAATTGCATTGGGTGAATTCTAGATGAACCAAGGCATGGACCGACCAGTTCACAGAGTGAACCGATTGGCTCAAGGTCATCAAACGACCAGTTTATGTGATGAGATGCCCGGTTTATGGATCAATTTGATTGGATAAAGGATTAGTGCTGACGTCATGTTGTGCATTAATCGAATTATAATTGTCAATACAAGTGCAATTGGAAAACATGATGAAAGGATCGGTTCAAGGGTTGAACCGATCGACTCACATGTCAATCGATCAGTTCACCTATGAACCAACCATTCGTCGCTAGCAAGTTGCCGAATTTGTGAAATCTTGTACCCTTTGACTCACATATAGATTGGAACCCTTAACACTAACCCTCCTATAGATAGAGGGGTACTGGGGGCTTCCTTGACACAACATCAGTTGCTCTAACAATTTTTGTCTTCTCTGATTGTGGTAACTGAGAGAACCCAAGCTAGTCCTACCTGATAAATAGAGGGATAGAAAGGAGAACAATTGTGGGAGAACAAGTTGGTGCTAGTACTCCAACAAGAAGGGACGACTCCTTATTTGTTCTTATAGAACAACAAGAGTTCCTGGTGGTTCGTATGGGCTACCTTAGAGGCGAGGAGCTTTTCCCGCTAGTAGGACAATGTCAAGTTGTTGTCTGTGGTGATCAACCAATAGATGTTACAAATACTTGTTCGAGTGTGATTTGAAGAAAGGCGCATACTACAACAAGGAAATTATTGGTGATCAACCAATAGATGTTACAAATACTTGTTCGAGTGCGATTTGAAGAAAGGCGCATACTACAACAAGGAAATTATTGTTGGACTTGCTCTGAGACTAGGCATATCCTGGAAACCATCATTCCAATTATATAGTTGTTGACACGATCTACTATTATAAGAGAAATATGACACTTAAATTTTTAGTTTCGTTGCATGTTTTGTCACCATATTTTCCTACAATGCTAGCAGAGCCACACCAATTTACTATGTTTTCAGATAATCAATATGATCGGATTTTTTATTTTTCATTTATTTATTGCATACAGTACAAATACTTAAACTGGTTAATGCGCATATCCAATTAAATACCACATAAAATCTCAAACTATATATATATATATATATGTGTGTGTGTGTGTGTGTGTGTGTGCAATTTACACACATTGCCCTAAAAGCTAGTTTTGATGGTGGATGTGTAGTTTGGTTATGGGCAATAACCATGATTATCTGTGCATAATGGTTGTGTTTGTTCATTGCTATTTCATTTCAATTTGCCTATCGAGACTCTACCTTCTCTTCTAATTGTAAAAGTATTATTCTCCCCTACCCATGCTCCCCTCAAATGTAACTCAAAGTTTCTATTATATCATGTAATATGCAATAGAATTACGATATTTTAATTCTTATTATGATGAAGAAGACGAGTCGCTAGTTTTAGAAGATGTGCCAACCGGTTGGAGAATCAAGGAGGACAAATGACAGGAGGAGCCGAACTGATCGGCTGGAAGCCCAATCGACGACTAGAGAATCCAGAAGATGGTGGATTGGAGACCAGATGATCGGGGAGACAACTAACCGAGTGACCAAAAGGTGGCGGATTGCTCTATATGGGTGGCATGAGGTACGACAACTATGTTACAGCAGGTCTTTTTCAAGTCAAAGGTATCAGTTGTCCTAACAAGTTGGTCTTCCTGAAATATAGCCATAATGTATAAGGGAAAGGGTTCTAATGATGAATTTCTGAAATAGTTAGATTTTTTAGCATAATTATGCTCTAATACCATCTTGTAAAGAGTGAGACCCTATAGGGTACCACTCCTTACTTAATTCAAGAAAATAATTTGTATCTAAGCCCATGAACACAAATATAACCAAGTAAAAGGGGTGACATGTTTTTTTCTCAAATAGATGAGTATAAAAACATAGTTTTTGGAAGTGGAAATAAGAATCCAACTATTGCATAAATTCATTGTTCAACTTAACATTGGGCCTTATAGGCAAAGTTTAAACTATGAATCTAAATTTCAAGATCATATTGTGGTGAACAACCTTTTCATATCAGCTCATCCTAGAACTTCGTCCTGAGCTAAGTCCTCTTTTCCCTAAATCTTGGGTTGTGCTAGCTCTGGGTGGGTTGAAAAACAACACCCAAAAAAAGGAAAATAAAAGAAAAGGATGTCAGCAAAAACTGAGTATGTGCAGTAAAAACAACTAAAAAATATTTTAGAAAGTTCAAAAGAAGAGCATAAAAAAAGAAACGATCAAGAGAAATAAGTTTCAAGAGAAATTTCAAGTGAAGAGATGAGGCATGTCTGACTAAAGAATATCATGTAGGGAATCTTGCCTTTAAAATTTTTTTATTAATAATAACAACAATAAATTGTGCATGTAATAACCAAACATTAATATTATTTAAAGCATGATTGAGACACCATTAGATCTCAACCTAAAAATAATGAGTGGAGATAGCACACCCTAGGCGGTAAAGCACACCATTATAAATAATGGGTGGAAAAGCACACCAGGGTAGAAAGAAACGCCTCATGTAAATACGATTGTACAGATGTACCACTACAAGAAATAAAGCTAGTTTGAGCATGCAATGAATAGGACAATACAAGTACAAGTTTAGTCCATGTGAAACGATAGGACGGGAACATCCAAAATAAACCATGTGGGATCAGAAAACCCATAAGCATTATCCAAGAAATAAGAATTTCATGATGACAAAAAAGAGAATAACTACTCATGCCTCATACGGGAAAGAATGTTTGATCATAATTGCAATGCCTAGATAATAGAAAAGATACACATACCTCATATAGAGTTTACATGTATCCAAGGTCAAACTTCTAATTCTATCTTAGTCCCAAGCACATTGGGATGTGGTTAGGAAACATGGTATAGGAAAAGCATTGAGGGCCTCCGTCAAAGCCTGTCGTGATGACTTTGTGGGGGTGAGAGGGTTCGAGACCCGTCGTTGTGATGAGTTGATAGCCCATGATAACCGGGTATCGATAGGTGTATCAGAGACAAAACATGTGATGAAACTAGTCCTTTGACGAGTTTTATATAAGTTAACATGCATTAGTTTCTTTTGGGAGAGGCATGGTAGTAGTGGGTAATCACCGTCTATGATTCAGAAAGCACATATCTTGGGGTATATATTACTATCCTCAACTAGTCAAATAGGATATTGTAAAAAGATAAGGGAGAAAATAACTAAATCAAAATGTGAATGTCATTGTAGGGATGCGGGATAAAGCAAGGAAAGATTAATAAAGGAAAAAGAGGAAGGGAGAGGGAAAGAAGGAATTTGAAGAAAGAGAATACCACATGATAAAAGAAAAGCAAAATAAAACATGATAGGAAGAAAATTAGAAACCATATAAAACTAAATGTATTAAATTAAACAATTAAAAATTAATGTTTCCAATTGTATTTTCTCTTTTTAAATTTATTTGAGGGTCCAAATAAAATAAATTTTGAGACATAGGCTAATTAAGACATGTAGAATTCAAATTGTACATTAATTTTTATTTTTAGAATGTTTTGTATATCATTTACTTTATTTGAATCCTTTTATCATTATCTTGTTAATTTATTTTATAATTTGTTTGTGGATACAAATATTATCCAACTAAAATACAATTTGACAATTGGACCAAGTAATACGTTAGAAATAAATTTGACATTTATTTCTTATTTAAACATTGTAAAATGGATTATTTAATATACACAAACATTTTACTTATATTGGGGTATTTATGGTATTTTTGAATTTGTCCACTCATTAGAGAAGTAAAGAATATCTTTATTTACTTAAATTCCTCAATTTCTCTTCAATTATCCTTAGCTATACTTATTTCTAATTTCTTTTAAACAATAGTAATTTAATTCATGTCAGTTGTTTCCATTATATTAGTAACATCCTCTAGAGATAATATAAGAGGGGAAATTTATATTCTCTTACTATCTTTTACTACTGATATTTTACATCTAACCGTTCATACGAGTGCGATGTAATTATTTGTATTCTCTTACTACTTTTACTACTCATATTTTACATATAAATATTTCGTACATATGAGTACAATGTTATTCTTTACATATTTATTAATTTGTGTGTTTCTAAAATAAATTTCCGATTTTATTTCTTTTATGATAACATTTTCATGCGTGTATATTATTACTTCATATTATGTTACACCGTAATTTTATTTATTATAATCCGCACTGGTTGGTTTACATTATTCATTTAGTATGTTGGATGTTTTATTTTTAATAATAAATTTAATATATTTGACCTTATCTTTATTTTCTTTTCTTATGGAATTTGAGGCATCTAAAAACTCATGTGAAACTTAGTCTACAAATAAACTTGAACATGAGGAAAATGATTTTACAATTAATTATTCCTGTAGTAGTTGTTTAGTATTTTATTTTATATTTTGAGCCTTAATATATATTCTCACTCCCAAATGACACTAGGATAGATAACTTTATCGACATAAACTGGTTTTCATATGTAGGCTTTAGATTTAAGGTTTATTTCCAATTTTGAAGTCTTTTAGTAATTTATTTAACACTTCTTTGCTCTTAATCTCATTTCTTCTCTAAATAGAATTGAAATAGTTATCATTATGTAAACAATGTGAAACTTGGCACTCAAGACAATTGAGACCCAAGAAACTCATTTTTTACCATTATATTTTATTTTTGAAATTCGCTTTTATGAGTTATGACATCATTAGAATGTTTGTCTTATTACCATTATGTTTATCAAGACATTATATCTTTATTATAAACATCTACTCAATCAAGTATTATCATATTCAATACATTTTTAAAAGAGCTATATATTATTATATTGCGCACAATTCTACATTTTACTTATTGTATATATTTAATCTACTAATTTCAAGGGCACACTCCATCTTCTCTCTAGCTCTCTTCCCCGGTGGCGCCGCTGGGGGGAGGGGAGATCCTCCCTCCCCCTGGCCTCAACGACGGTCGGCTAGGTTTGGTCTACGCGGTTAGTCCCTAGAGGTATTAGGAGTGTCGTCTTCAGTCGATCTGTAGTAGCCCCCTGTGCCCTGGTTCGTAGCAGAAAGGATGCACCGTGAGGTTCCCGACTTAGACTGTTGATTTGGCATTTCGACTTCATCGGATTTTTCCATTCAAGAGTGATGGAAAGATGGGAGCTGATCTAGGTTCAGATCGGCCCTTATGCTGCTGTTCCGAGCTGGTGAAGCTAGGTGATCTCCACGCCATCTCATTTCCCAACATCTGCTCGTATGGTGGTCGAGATATCCCCCAGGATAATGGTGCTCTTCGGCTTCGACTGGACAGAATGTGTCTTGGCACTGGTGATGATGGATCCCTCAATGGGTGACCAGGTTCCCCCTGATCTGCTCAGAGTTGCGGCCTCATCCCTGCTGCAATGGTGGCACCCCATTCTGGGGTTCAGATCCTCGACTTGTTCTAGTTCATGGGTTACAGGTTGGTTTTCAAGTTTCTTTGGTTGTACACGGAGGTGGTGGTTCTCCGTCCAAGTGTGGCCAAGACACATTGGTTGGTTTGGGTGCCCCTGTCTGGCCGGCTGTGCTCCATGTTTGGCGGCGCCCCCTAGCTCTGGATTCCTTGACTTAGCAGTCACGCAGTCGTGTACTCCCTCCATTCGCGCTGAGGTTTACTGCTGATTGAAAGGCTGTTGAGATGATGTTGTGCTGCAATGGGCATTTTCTCCCCACTCTGTTGATGTTTGATGCTCTCATGGTGTTTGTTGGAATGCCTATATGCAAACTGCAGTTTGGGGCGTCTTCCCCGACATGATGGTTTGGTGCTGTGTAAACAGCATCTACCGAAGATCAAGGACATGGCAGGTCTACTACTGGGTTGTTGGGCGGGATGATAGTTAGAAGGATCTCTGTAATCTTGGCATAGTACCTCACTTTGTGGGTACTCTTAATAGATAGTTGGTATTGTGCTTAGCATAAAGGAGTGAATTGGAGTTGTTCATTTCCCTCCCACGCTCTGTTTCTTAAACATGCTGGTTCTTGATTCTGTTTCGGCTGGATTAGCTTCTTTGTTGATATGGTATCAAGGGGTTTCTTTTTTGGGTGACCTTGCCCTTATTAGAATCTTGATGTTCTGGTTGATAAGAAGGTTAGAAGCTTCAAGGCATGCCATAGGCAGGAAAATCAGTGTTTGTTCTATGTCAAGCTACTGTTACTACTTGTGGGTACGCTGAATGCATGTAATAGTGGTTTGGAATAGTCTTCTTCTGGTAGGATTGCTTACAGCTAGCTTGTGTAGCTAGACAGGTCTTCTTAGTTTTATCTCATCTAGGAAAATTGTGTTTCCCCCTGCGTGGGGAGTTTGATCTTTGTTTGAGCTTTTCTGAGCTCCTGTTGATGTAATGGGGTACTTAGTGCCCAAAGTTTTTGGTTTCTATAGTAACACGCCTTTTGACCGACCAAAAAAATCTATTAATTTTATATTTATTTAAATAATATAATATTACTAATATTTATGGATATGTAATTATCAATTGTTACTCCAAAGCATATTATTAATTTTTATTTAGTCATTATGTTAGTAAAGAAAATATATGTAACATACTTCATGATTTTATCATATGTTGGCATATAATTAAGTCATTGTATAAATGCATTTCAGTTTTTATCCTTGTTTCGTCAAATGTAAGAAATTAAATCTTACTAGATTTCTAATCATAAAACATGGTAAGATTCTAAGTTTTGATTCGTTACATATGGTATGAGAAGCGTCCCAATGTGTCTTTTATGAAGATTTGGGATTGCGAAGCTTATGTGCGAAAGCATGTTCCTCAAAAACTTGGACCCATATGTAACGACCCTAGCCTGGGTTATGAGGTAACCCTAATTGTTTTGGCTAATAAAGTTGCTTAGAACTTTAATCTAATCCTCTAAGGTGTTTTGTTATCATGCGAAACACTTATGTTTCAAGTTTGGTCCCGATTGAATGATGTTTGAGCAATTTTCCTTTGTTTTGGACCAAAGTGAAATTTACCCAAGATGAGGGGTTATATTGCAATATGTAACATGTTGAATGTGCATTAAGTTATTTAGCATCATAAGAGAGAGATTGATGCTAAGGGGTGGCTTGTGGAAAGCCTAAATTACAAGTTGCAGCTTGTTTGAATAATGTTAGTGCATTGTGCACCAATTTTGGTACAAATTGTAATTACCCAAAATGTAGGGTTGATGTGCAAATTACCACCTCTATAGTGTTCCTACTTCCTCTATGTATCATTTAGAGGATATATAATGAATTAGACACCATGTTTGAATCAATTATGAATGATGGTAATCTTGGTGATGAAATGACTAAGAAAAGGGTTGAATATGAAAGCTTAACTTGAGTTGTATCAAGTTGAAAAGCTTATATATGAGTGCCTATCGGCCAAGGAGCCATAGGAAAAGTCTCATGTAGTTTTGTGAAATTTTGGCAAAGGCCATATCATGCAAAGCACCTCAAGGAGGTGAGTTGTGTCGGGTTACAACTTCCTTAGTAAAGTTGTGACGAGTTGTGAATGAAGTGATGATTTAATTGATATATTTTATTCAAAGGGATAAGTAATGGATGAATTTGCATCTCTAGATGATCCTCAACCATTTTGCAAGACAATATAAATGTTTATGCATGGATGTACATGTGTCATCCATGCATGGACACGTGGCACCTACTTGCTCAAATTGATGACACCTCATTTTCACCTTCCTACATGAGCAACAAGTATATATACCCCTAGTTTCACCCCTTGGTGCAATTTTGCGACCCTTAACACCCTCCTACCCTAAGGTATCTTGCATAGAGCTCCTATATCGTTAAGGGATGTTGTGGTATCATGCTTGGCCCTTGAGGTATCTCCCATGGCAAGACCATATCGCCCAAGTAGGGTGATATCGGCCAGGAAGGGTAATATCGGCCATGAGAGTGAGATATTGGCCATGAGAGTGAGATATCGGCCACAAGCAAAGTTGTATCGGCCAAGAGGAAGTCCATATCGCCCAAGAGTGGTAGGTTGTCGGCCAAGGTGCTCAAGGGCTCAAATCTTAACTCTAAGGTGAGCCATAGTTGTTTTCAAGCTTGAATTGAAGCATGGAACTAGGGTTTTGATCTTCCTTTCTTTTCTTCTTCACCAATTAATTATCCATGGTTATTCCTTGTATATGAAGGAGTTTTGAACGAGCCTTGGACCTTTGATAAGTTATCTTCAACCTTAGTAACGTGGAGCTTTGGAGCTTTGAAGTTGTTCTTAAGGCGGGTTATATAACTTGAACTCAACCATGTTATTATTCATCATCTAAATTGCTATATTTAATGAGTTACTTTTAATTCCGAAATTCCTGAAATAGTTGATGAAATTATGAATTATAGTAGTTGCTTAGACCTTTTTCCATGAACTATAACAGTTAGAACAAAGGTCTAGAGCTTGAAGATGATGGTATCACTTTATAAAAGTGATATCGGGTGCAAGCACACAAGCAAGCACATCTAACCCGATATGATGATGCACCTACTTCACTAAAACGATATGGATATGATTGTATACCTTCTTGCACGATATGGGGGTGTAGTATACACCTCTTACATGATATGGAGTCAAGTATAGACTCCATGCACGATACAAGGTTAAATTTATAGTTGTAAGTCGACATGAAACCCTAATTTGGGTAACCCGATATGAGTGCAGAATAACAAATGCTATTGCACGATATGGTAGCCCGATACACAACCCTAGTTGATGTCTAGCCAGACATGGTAATGAGTTGATACCTCTTAAACACCATGTGCAACACAGACATGTACCATATGCCTGTCACAACCAACCCTAACCCGACATGGGTGTTGTAACCCAACATTGGATGGTGTAGCCCGATATGGCTTGGTGCCCTTCACTCCAATTGACTTGTGTAATGGGTTGAGAAGAGTTTAATTAATTTTTTAACCTATTAATCATCCTTAAGATAGGATGGTACTTTTGAAGGAGGAAATATGATGAATATATTGGGTTGAGCCCGATATGGCAAACCCTAACCCGTCACAGCCAACCCTAGATGGTGTACCACCCGATATGGTGATTGAATGCACCTCTAGACTGACATGGTGATGGTTTAATACGTCATGCACGACATGGGAACACATACAAAACACCTCTAGCCTGATATGGATGATGGTCATATACCTCTAGCCCGATATGGTGAGTGTTCATACACCTCCAACCCGATATGGTGGTGCCTATACACTTACAACCTGATATGGTGAACATATGTACACTTCTAACCCAAGATACCTTGTAAATGTGAGGGCAAGACACTCTTAGGAGTGATGAGTGTAACACCAAGTAATGGTGTGGCTAATACCTTGATAGGTGAAATACCTAAAGTGGTTGATAATGGACAACCTTATATCAACAATGTCTTAACCTGAGATGAGTCCATATCAATTGATGATATTTGGGTAATTCAAGTGTGTGACTTATGGCCAATACTTTACAAGATTAATATGATGGGATAGTGGATAAAGTATTAGGATGGTACATACCCTAATACAAGATAATCTGGTGAACTTAAGTAAGTTAAAAGTGATGAGGGAAGTGATACATCGAGATATGATAAATATCACATCCAGCACCTCAAGGTTGATATACCTTGATGCATTTTAAGTCCAATATACTTGGATGAGTAACACATGAAGTGTGTTATGCAAATTGTTGCATTGAGATATAATGAGTTTAATGCACTTTGATAAGTGTAGGCTAACATACCTTGAAAAAGGGTTAAGCCAAGTTAACAAAGTATGATGTAATCATACTCTGGTAAGGATGAGAGAGGAACTCATATCTTGTGTTGATAATTCATTTAATGATAAATGATGAGAATAAATAAGTATGATTGAATACTTATGATATCAATGTTGGCTCCTAGATGTGTGGAGCAATGAATTAGGGTTTGATAATTGATATTATGATCTTGAAAACCTAAATGGTTAATAATGGAAAACCCTAACCCTAATGAAGGGTGATGATATGTAAGAGAAACCCTAATTGATAAGAAAGGGAAACCCTAACCCTAATGATGGGAAGGTTGTAATTCTTTTATTGCATAAGCCTTGTAAGGCATGTTAAATGCTTGTATAAAAAGTATAATGATCAATGGCCTTGTGAGCCATATGAATAAGTTGTTGCCTAGTGAGAGGTGACAAGATGTGCAATGGCCTTGTGAGCCATATGAATAAGTTGTTGCCTAGTGAGAGGTGACAAGATGTGCAATGGCCTTGTGAGCCACGTGAATAAGTTGTTACCTAGTGAGAGGTGACAAGATGTAATGGCCTTGTGAGCCATGTGATAATTTGTTGCCTAGTGAGAGGTGACAAGATACTTAATGGGCCATGTGAGCCATGTGAGATGCTTGTGTAACAAGTATAAAATATACCTTGGTCCTAAGACCTAGAGGTATTAATAATGTTCTGTGATGAACTAAGGGTTTGAATACCCAGATCTATAATCATGATGATGATAATGTTAAGGGATGAGAATTCCCAGTAATGAGATAAGGGTTTGAGATCCTAATGTTATATAAAGTTTTGAAAAGTACTTGATAGATGTATTACACTTTTCTTTGTAGCATTTTTCATAATAATTCATGTTTGAAAACTTGACCGATGATAAAAGAATACAGTATTGTACTTAATTAACCAAGTGGAATCTCATCATGTAGTGCCCTGACCATAGATCCATTCAGTGTCAGGTCCCTTCCTGAATGGTGAAACGGGTTGCTCCGCGGCATAACCCGGAGACCGCATATTTTCAAATATGCGGGGGTGATGGGTGAAAATATCCATACGCCCTAATTTTGGATTGATGTGAGATAAACATGAGATCTCTCAATCCTTCATTACATGTGTCGGGATGGATGTATCATGAATCTCCCGATGATGAAGGGGGGGATGGATGTTAGATAAACATGAGATATTTCTCTCCCGAAGAGAGTGCAGTTGACATTGTAACTCTATATAGTGAAGTTTCCAGTATACCTTGGAAAGCTATTTAGCGGTGATACGAGATGTCCTGCCTGTGGTCTCGGACTGGCCGAGACATGGGAGGTCTTGGCAGTCGATCTGCCATTGACCTTGTATGGTACCGATTTTGACTTCACAGTGGTCGGTTGGAGATGAGTGGTATACCTCATCTCCTCAGGGCATAAGTGTGATTATAAAATATAATCAGCCGTATAGCATGTTTGCTTAAGGATTGAATACGAAAATCATTGACTGATGTTACATTTCTTTTATGCATGTTTAGTTGATAGATGATATATATATGTTTCTTTACATTCCTTGCAAAGTAGATAGATGATTTATAATTCTACCATGGATAGATGCAATGTTCTCCTTAAGTAAGGAGATTATCTTATTCTAATCATATAATGATTAATACTGCCTGTTAATATAAAAAGAACCTCTGCTCAGTTTATAAATGCTTAATCTGTGATAATAATATGGTCGGTGGAGAGTTATATCTCTCGCTGGGACAATTGTCTCACCCTGTGGGGTCCACATTTTTTAGGTGGACATGCATGAGGTGGTGAAGATCTTTCTGTAGAGGTACAACAACAGCAGCAGGGACAGCAGTGACAGCTCAAGTTGAGTGTACTGTCTGTCATGTCTTGTAGATAGAAGTCCTATGTGTCATCTCTGTACTCTCAGGTCCTTGGATTTAGTACGTGTTGGTTTTATGAACAATCTGAGATTTTGACTTGTATGCCTCGAGGTTTAATGTTTCTTTATGTATACGTGTTGAGAAAGCAACTGTTATATGTTATCCACAAGAAGAGATGGTACAGTGCATGTATAATGTGAACAATGATGTATATAAAGTTTTGGTTCTGCCTTAAAGAGTTTTCCTATAAATGAATCTCTTTGCAAAATGGTTTTAATTTTTAGGGATTTTTGTTAATCTATTGTTTATGTTTATTCTGCTTAATTAGTAACGATTTGATTGTCAGTCGTCATAGTTTTGGTATCATAGCTTAAGGTTCGCTGAGTCTACAGAGACATAGGACTAAGGTGTTGAGTTTGTGTTAGTGTCCTCCAGTATACCCTATAGTGACTTCCGCTATTGCAGAAGAAAGGGTAAAGTTTATAGATGATTGGGGAACACGAGGAACACATTGTTGAGGGCAATGTTGTTGCACCAGGAAAGGGTGCAAGGAATCAGGCAGGAGAATAATGAGTGCTTGAGAATTCCTATCTTAACCGAATCAGGATAGAGAATCCTATGTTTATGCTCTTGTTAGCCAGGTTAGGACAACAGTGATGCATATAGTAGACTGGATACTAGCATTACAACCTAGGTTACCAATTCTTAATGCAAAAACTTTGAGCTTTAAAAAGGGTTCCTGAATGACATGGTCATGTTGGAACAATGGAAATGTGGGAAGGATTAACATATGGCACGAAAATAGACACTGCCATAAGTATAGACAGATAGTACATCTGTGATGACAATGCCCAAGAAGGGGCAATAAGCTGAGAATTAAGGTAAGGTATCTATAATTTTAAAGACATTTGCCTAGTTGTTCTAAAAAGCCAAAGTTTTTGGTGCCATCAGTGTGATAAATGCCTAGTGCACCAGGGCAGTAGTCTCTAAGTAAAGGCAAAAGTCCTAACTTTCCACCTGTAAGAACCCATGGATTAGTTTTTACATCGGTAATAAGACCGATAAGACCATGGTACGAGGGAAAGACATGTTATAGGTATGGACATGTTGAGCATACTAAACTCTTTTTTTTTAAAAGAAGGGAGGAAATGACTCAACAATTGAGGCAGACTCAATAGGGCTTACAAAAGTTACATCCCAATAGTGTAAAAAGGCAAGAACAACAATATGAAACAGCTAGACTCTATAGATGATCGCGAGGGGTAACAGTCAGATTGAGCTTTTTCATTTTGATACGCCTTATCCTGATGTTATCTGATAATCCTAAAAAGGATTGCTGTTATGGACTTCCCTATTGATTGTCCTATGGGGACATAGGGAAGAAATGATGAGAACTAGAATTTATATTTTGTTCAGTATTCTTTTAAAATGTTCTATAATTTCTCTTATCTGTGTGAAAGAGAATGAGATATAGAAGTGATGCCTGGAGAAAATCCAGGAATGTTAAATCATGTGTTTGTGATTATACGAAAAGTAAGGAATATGATAGTAAACAAAGTGCATACTACCTAATCTTACTACTTGTATACCCTGGCCAGGTATTCAACTATTGAAGATAAGGTGAGTATGGAACCCTTAGATTGTTATCTTTCTGATTACTCTGATCAAGTAGTCATTCTGAGACAATCTAGTGAGAATAGCGAAATTGAAAATATGGCATGGATATTTTTATCACATCCTAAGTGCAAAAAAATGGAATCTGAGGTGATCTCAGATCAGTATGAGTGTATGAGGAAGTAAAGAGTATAATCCTCATGATAAGAGAATGAGAACAAGGGAGATGATCCTTGTCAGATAAAGCATGTTTGAATAGTAAAGATCTTTTCCCATGATGTGGAAATGGGAAATGTGATAAAATCACAAAATTTCATGAACATGTTAGACAATAACAAAGAAAGGAGTGATGACAGGTAATCATCCTTATAATTCCTATGTTGATGGCAAGGAACCTAGGATGAAACAAGAGTAAATGACTCATGAACAGTTGAGAGTTCATGCTATAATTAGAGGAGATGATAATCTCTTCTCTTTGATAAATAACCCTGAGTGATGATGGGGTGATAAGAGGAATATGTTTCTTTGTGTTATCTTCTTTTAGGGACATGGCAATCAAGTGAGTACTATGACACTTGATGTGCATGGATTGGAAATAATCCATTGATGGATACTTAGAAAAGTATCAGTTGTCTTGGACTTTGGTTCCAAGATAAAGATAAGTGTAATAAGTAATGTCCCAAGATGAAAGAAAGATGAGGATGTGATGTGTTTTGACACATGTGATGGATACCAAGGTAAGAAATTCTGGTATCTAAGAAGTATCAGGTGATATGGCAAAGTAAAAACATAACTCCTAATTAGGTGATTAATGTTGGTTACCTGGAATGGCCAATTGTGAAATCAGTCTAGTTACATAAAATAGTATGGACATCACATGTTAGGGGTTTATGCTCCACATAAACATAACATCGATAAGGATGTATTAATTGAAGGAACAATTGTAAAATCATTGTAGGAAAAGCTTATAAAGCTAAAAATAATTCCTTAGAATACCCCTATCTAGATCTGTTAAGGAAACCTATACATAAAATCTAAAGATACCTCTAAGATAAGTTCTTAATTGATAAGTAACCTCCCCTTATGAAAAGAGTATGTACAACTAATGAGATAGTTGGTACAAGTAGTAAGAAAGTTTAGTGTTGTGTTAGTAGATTGGATGGCACAACAGATGTATGAGAAGACTTGCAGTCCCAAGTGGGTGACAGAACATAACTCTGGTCTTTCCTTGAAAGTGAAATGCTAAACTAAATGAGGAGTATGGGAGACTCCCCAGAATCAAGAATCTTGTCACATAAAGTTGTAAGTTGTGAAAGCTGACAAATCAGTGAGGTTTGACACCTGAGTTAAATAAGGGATGAATAATGTTTCTCTGACAAAGAAAAGTATTACCTCACATAGAGTTGACTCTATGGTCAATAATGAAAAGGACAATAAAGTATGTGTCATGTATGATAGATTCTATGATAACCCTGTGTGGAAGAACTTTGTGTTGATCAAAGTTCTATGGTATCTACATGACATTAAGATGTTATGTGGAGACCTGATGATATGATGAATGAATAATATATGTCTCCCTATACCCGAGATTTTGGGGACGAAATCCTTGTTAGGGATTTATAACTTGTAACGACCCTAACATGGGTTATGAGGTAACCCTAATTGTTTTGGCTAATAAAGTTGCTTAGAAATTTAATCTAATCCTCTAAGGTGTTTTTTATATCATGTGAAACACTTATGTTTCAAGTTTGGTCCCGATTGAATGTTGTTTGAGCAATTTTCCTTTGTTTTGGACCAAAGTGCAATTTACCCAAGATGAGGGGTTATATTGCAATATGTCACACGTTGAATGTGCATTAAGTTCTTTAGCATCATAAGAAAGAGATTGACGCTAAGGGGTAGCTTGTGGAAAGCCTAAATTACAAGTTGCAACTTGTTTGAATAATGTTAGTGCATTGTGCACCAATTTTGGTACAAATTGTAATTTACCAAAAATGTAGGGTTGATATGCAAATTACCACCTCTAGAGTGTTCCTACTTCCTCTATGTATCATTTATAGGAGACAGAATGAATGAGAAACCATGTTTGAATCAATTATGAATGATGGTAATCTTGGTGATGAAATGACCAAGAAAAGGGTTGAATATGAAAGCTTAACTTGAGTTGTATCAATTTAAAAAGCTTATATATGAGTGCCTATCGGACAAGGAGCCATAGGACAAGTCTCATATCATTTTGTGAACTTTTGTAAAAGGCCATATCATGCAAAGCACCTCAAGGAGGTGAGTTGTTTTGGGTTACAACTTCCTTAGTAAAGTTGTGACGACTTGTGAATAAAGTGATGATTTAATTGATATATTTTATTCAAAGGGATAAGTAATGGACGAATTTGCATCTCTAGATGATCCTCAAACTTTTTTCAAGATAAGATAAATGTTGATGCATGCATGTACACGTGTCATCCATGCATGGACACGTGGCACCTACTAGCTGAAATTGATGACACCTCATTTTCACCTTCCTACATGAGTAACAAGTATATATACCCCTAGTTTCACCCCTTGGTGCAATTTTGCGACCCTTACCACCCTCCTACCCTAAGGTATCGTGCATATAGGTCCTATATCATGAAGGGATGATGTGGTATCGTGCATGGGCCTTGAGGTATCGCCCATGGCAAGACCATATCGCCCAAGTAGGGTGATATCGGCCAGGAAGGGTAATATTGGCCATGAGAGTGAGATATTGGCCATGAGAGTGAGATATCGGCCACACGCAAAGATGTATCATCCAAGAGGAAGTCCATATCGCCCAAGAGTGGTAGGGTGTCGTCCAAGGTGCTCAAGGGCTCAAATCTTAACTCTAAGGTGAGCCATAGTTGTCTTCAAGCTTGAATTGAAGCACGGAACTAGGGTTTTGATCTTCCTTTCTTTTCTTCTTCACCAATTACATATCCATGGTGATTCCTTGTATCTGAAGGAGTTGTGAACGAGACTTGGACCTTTGATAAGTCATATTCAACCTTAGGAACGTGGAGATTTGGAGCTTGGAGCTTTGAAGTTGTTCTTAAGGCGGGTTATATAACTTGAACTCAACCATGTTATTATTCATCACCTAAATTGCTATATTTAATGAATTACTTGTATTTCTGAAATTCCTGAAATAGTTGATGAAATTATGAGTTCTAGTAGTTTCTTAGACCTGTTTCCATGAACTATACTAGTTAGAACAAAGGTTTAGAGCTTGAAGATGATGGTATCACTTTATAAAAGTGATATCGGGTGCAAGCACACAAGCAAGCACCTCTAACCCAATATGATGATGCACCTACTTAACTAAAACGATATGGATATGATTGTATACCTTCTTGCACGATATTGAGGTTTAGTATAAACCTCTTACATGATAGGGAGTCATGTATAAACTCCATGCACGATACAAGGTAGAATGTATACTTGTAAGTCGACATGAAACCCTAATTTAGGTAACTCGATATGAGTGAAGAATAGCAAATGCTATTGCACGATATGGTAGCCCGATACACAACCCTAGTTGATGTCTAGCCCGACATGGTAATGAGTTGATACCTCTTAAACACCATGGTAAACACAGACATGTGCCATATGCCCGTCACAACCAACCCTAACCCGAAATGGGTGTTGCAACCCAACATTGGATGGTGTAGCCCGATATGGATTGGTGCCCTTCACTCTAATTTACTTGTGTAATGGGTTGAGAAGAGTTTAATTAATTTTTTAACCTATTACTCATCCTTAAGATAGGATGGTACTTTTGAAGGAGGAAATAAGATGAATATATTGGGTTGAGCCCGATATGGCAAACCCTAACCCGTCACGGCCAACCCTAGATGGTGTACCACCCGATATGGTGATTGAATGCACCTCTAGCCCGGCATGGTGATGGTTTAATACCTCATGCACGACATGGGTAGCACATAAAAAACACCTCTAGCCCGATATGGATGATGGTCATATACCTCTAGCCCGGTATGGTGAGTGTTCCTACACCTCCAACCCGATATGGTGGTGCCTATACACTTACAACCCGATATGGTGAACATATGTACACTTATAACCTGAGATACCTTGTAAAGGTGAGGGAAAGACACTCTTAGGCGTGATGAGTGTAACATCAAGTAATGGTGTGGCTAATACCTTGATAGGTGAAACACCTAAAGTGGTTGATAATGGACAACCTTATATCAACAATGTCTTAACCTGAGATGAGTCCATATCAATTGATGATATTTGGGTAACTCAAGTGTGTGACTTATGGCCAATACTTTACAAGATTAATATGATGGGATAGTGGATAAAGTATTAGGATGGGACATACCCTAATACAAGATAAGCCGATGAACTTAAGTAAGTTAAAAGTGATGAAGGAAGTGATAAATCGAGATATGATAAATATCACATCCAGCACCTCAAGGTTGATATACCTTGATGCATTTTAAGTCCAATATACTTGGATGAGTAACACATGAAGTCTGTTTTGCAAATTGTTGCATTGAGATATAATGAGTTTAATTCACTTTGATAAGTGTAGGCTAACATACCTTGAAAAAGGGTTAAGCCAAGTTAACAAAGTATGATGTAATCATACTCTGGTAAGGATGAGAGAAGAACTCATACCTTGTGTTGATATTTCATTTAATGATAAATGATGAGAATATATAAGTATGATTGAATACTTATGATATCAATGTTGGCTCCTAGATGTGTGGAGCAATGAATTAGTATTTGATTATTGATATTATGATCTTGAAAACCTAAATGGTTGATAATGGAAAACCATAACCCTAATGAAGGGTGATGATATGTAAGAGAAACCCTAATCGATAAGAAAGTGAAACCCTAACCCTAATGATGGGAAGGTTATAATTCTTTTATTGCATAAGCCTTGTAAGGAATGTTAAATGCTTGTATAAAAAGTATAATTATCAATGGCCTTGTGAGCCATATGAATAAGTTATTGCCTAGTGAGAGGTGACAAGATGTGCAATGGCCTTGTGAGCCATGTGAATAAGTTGTTGCCTAGTGAGAGGTGACAAGATGTGCAATGGCCTTGTGAGCCATGTGAATAAGTTGTTATCTAGTGAGAGGTGACAAGATGTAATGGCCTTGTGAGCCATGTGATAATTTGTTGCCTAGTGAGAGGTGACAAGATACTTAATGGTCCTTGTGAGCCATGTGAGATGCTTGCGTAACAAGTATCAAATATACCTTGGTCCTAAGACCTAGAGGTATTAATAATGTTCTGTGATGAACTAAGGGTTTGAATACCTAGATCTGTAATCATGATGATGATAATGTTAAGGGATGAGAATTCCCAGTAATGAGATAAGGGATTGAGATCCTAATGTTATATAAAGTTTTGAAAAGTACTTGATAGATGTATTACACTTTTCTTTGTAGCATTTGTCATAATAATTCATGTTTGAAAACTTGATTGATGCTAAAAGAATATAATAATGCACTTAATTAACCAAGTGGAATCTCATCATGTAGTGCCCTGACCATAGATCCATTCAGCGTCAGGTCCCTTCCTGAATGGTGAAATGGGTTGCTCTGCGGCATAACCCGGAGACCGCATATTTTTGAATATGCGGGGGTGATGGGATAAAATATCTATACACCCTAATGTTGGATTGACGTGAGATAAACATGAGATCTCTCAATCCTTCATTATATGTGTCGGGATGGATGTATCACGAATCTCCCGATGATGAAGGTCGGGATGGATGTTAGATAAACACGAGATCTTTCTCTCCCGAAGAGAGTGTAGTTGACAATGTAGCTCTATATAGAGAAGTTGCCAGTATACCCTGGAAAGCTATTTAGCAGTGACACGAGATGTCCTTCCTGTGGTCTCGGACTGGCCGAGATAAGGGAGGTCTGGGCAGCCGGTACCATACAGATCATACAAGGTCATGCACTTACGGTTCTGAAGATACAACATCCAACTAAGGCTATGGTCCTCCCTGAGGGATGTTTAGACCACAAAAGTGTCACTGTGGGCTAGATGGCTCGTCCCCTCACAGATCATACACTTACGACCTCAAGGAACCCCATTCTATTTCTAGTCGGGGAGTCAACCGCGCTAACTAACAAGCATGTAGGCGATAAGTCTGCAAGCAAACATCGATGATTAACAAGAATATACAACATCCAACTAAGGCTATGGTCCTCCTTGAGGGATGTTTAGACCACATAAGCGTCACCGTGAGCTAGATGGCTCGTCCCCTCATGGATCATACACTTACGACCTCAAAAAACCCCATTCTATTTCTAGTCTGGGAGTCTACCTCATTAATCGACATTCTATGCTATGAAGAGAAGAACAAGATGAAAGCAAGTGGTCGACTAAAGATGAGCGGTATACCTCATCTCCTCAGGGCATAAGTGTGATTGTAAAATGTAATCAGTTGTATAACATGTTTGCTTAAGGATTGAATACAAAAATCATTGGCTGATGTTACATTTCTTTTATGCATCTTTAGTTGATAGATCATATATATGTTTCTTTACATTCCTTGCAAAGCAGATAGATGATTTATAATTCTACCATGGATAGATGCAATGTTCTCCTTAAGTAAGGAGATTATCTTATTCTAATCATACAATGATTAATACTGCCTATTAATATAAAAAGAACATCTTCTCAGTTTATAAATGCTTAATCTATGATAATAATATGGTCAGCGGAGAGTTATATCTCTCGTAGGGACAATTGTCTCACCCTGTGGGATCCACATTTTTTTAGGTGGACATGCACAAGGTGGTGAAGATCTTTCTGTAGAGGTACAACAACAGCAGTAGGGACAACAGTGATAGCTCAGGTTGAGTGTGCTATCTGTTGTGTCTTGTAGATAGAAGTCATATGTGTCGTCTCTATACTCTCAGGTCCTTAGATTTAGTACGTGTTGGTTTTATGAACAATCTGAGATTTTGACTTGTATGCCTTGAGGTTTGATGTTGCTTTAAATATACGTGTTGAGAAAGAAACTGTTATATGTTATCCTCGAGAAGAGATTGTATAGTGCATGTACAATGTGAACAATGATGTATATAAAGTTTTGGTTCTGCCTTAAAGAGTTTTCCTAGAAATGAATCTCTTTGCAAAATGGTTTTAATTTTTAGTGATTTTTGTTAATCCACTATTTATGTTTATTCCGCTTAATTAGTAATGATTTGATTGTTGGTTGTCACAGTTTTGGTATCAGAGCTTAAGGTTCATTGAGTCTACAGAGACATAGGATTAAGGTGTTGAGTCTGTGTTAGTGTCCTCCAATATACCCTATAGTGACTTCCGCTATTGTAGAAGAAAGGGTAAAGTTTATAGATGACTGAGGAACATGAGGAACACATTGCTGAGGGCAATGTTGTTGCACCAAGAAAGGGTGCAAGGAATCAGTCAAGAGAATAATGGGTGCCTGAGAATTCCTATCTTGATCTTATTAGGATAGAGAATCCTATGTTTATGCTCTTGTTGGCCAGGTTAGGACAACAGTGATGCATATAGTAGACTAGATACTAGCATTACCACCTAGGTTACCAATTCTTAATGCAAAAACTTTGAGCTTTAAAAAGGGTTCCTGAATGACATGGTCATGTTGGAACAATGGAAATGTGGGAAGGATTAACATATGGAAAGAAAATAGACTCTGCCATAAGTATAGACAGATACTACATCTGTGACGGTAATGCCCAAGAAGGGGCAATAAGCTGATAATTAAGGTAATGTCTCTATAATTTTAAAGACATTTGCCTAGTTGTTCTAAAAAGCCAAAGTTTTTGGTGCCATCAGTGCAATAAATGCCTAGTCAACCATGGCAATAGTCGCTAAGTAAAGGCAAAAGTCCTAACTTTCCACCCGTAAGAACCCATAGAGTAGTTTTTACATCGGTAATAAGACCGATAAGACCATGTATGAGGGAAAGACATGTTATAGGTATGGACATGTTGAGCATACTAAACTCTTTTCTTTGAAAAGAAGGGAGGAAATGACTCAACAACCCAGGCATACTCAGTAGGGCTTACAAAACTTACAGACCAATAGTGTAAAAAGGCAAGAGCAACAACATGAAACAGCTAGACTCTATGTGTTGAGTCAACCTAAAGCGGTAGATGACCGCGAGGGGTAACAGTCAGATAGAGCTTTTTCATTTTGATACGCCTTATCCTGATGTTATCTGATAATCCTAAAAAGGATTGTTGTTATGGACTTCCCTATTGATTGTCCTATGGGGACATAGGGAAGAAATGATGAGAACTAGAATTTATATTATGTTCAGTATTCTTTTGAAAAGTTCTATAATTGCTCTTATCTGTGTGAAAGAGAATGAGATATAGAAGTGATGCCTGGAGAAAATCCAGGAATATTAAATCATGTGTTTGTGATTATACAAAAAGTGAGGAATATGATAGTAAACAAAGTGCATACTACCTAATCTTAGTACTTGTATACCCTGGCCAGGTATTCAACTATTGAAGATAAGGTGATTATGAAACTCTTAGATTGTTATCATTCTGATTACTCTGATCAAGTAGTCATTCTGAGACAATCTAGTGAGCATAACGAAATTGAAAATATGGCATGGATATTTTTATCACATCCTAAGTGCAAAAAAAATGGAATCTGAGATGATCTCAGATCAGTATGAGTGTATGAGGAAGTAAAAAGTATAATCCTCATGATAAGAGAATGAGAACAAGGGAGATGATCCCTGTCAGATAAAGCACGTGTGAATAGTAAAGATCTTTTCCCATGATGTGAAAATGGGAAATGTGATAAAATCACAAAATGTTCATGAACATGTTAGACAATAACAAAGAAAGGAGTGATGACATGTAATCATCCTTATAATTCCTAGGATGATGGAAAGGAACCTATGATGAAACAAGAGTAAATGACTTATGAATAGTTGAGAGTTCATGCTATAATTAGAGGAGATGATAATCTCTTCTCTTTGATAAACAACCCTGAGTGATGATGGGGTGATAAGAGGAATATGTTTCTTTGTGTTCTCTTCTTTTAGGGACATGGCAATCAAGTGAGTACTATGACACTTGATGTGCATGGATTGGAAATAATCCATTGATGGATACTTAGAAAAGTATCAGTTTGTCTTGGACTTTGGTTCCAAGATAAAGATAAGTGTAATAAGTAATGTCTCAAGATGAAAGAAAGATGAGGATGTGATGTGTTTTGACACATGTGATGGATACCAAGGTAAGAAATTCTGGTATCTAAGAAGTATCAGGTGATATGGCAAAGTAAAAACATAACTCCTAATTAGGTGATTAATGTTGGTTACCTAGAATGGCCAATTGTGAAATCAGTCTAGTTACATAAAATAGTATGGACATCACATGTTAGGGGTTTATGCTCCGCATGAACATAACATCGATAAGGATGTATTAGTTGAAGGAACAATTGTAAAATCATTGTAGGAAAAGCTTATCAAGCTAAAAATAATTCCTTAGAATACCCCTATCTAGATCATTTAAGGCAACTTATACATAAAATCTAAATATACCTCTAAGATAAGTTCTTAATTTATAAGTAACCTCCCCTTATGAAAAGAGTATGTACAACTAATGAGATAGTTGGTACAATTAGTAAGAAAGTTTAGTGTTGTGTTAGTAGATTGGATGGCACAACATATGTATGATAAGACTTGCAGTCCCAAGTGGGTGACAGAACATAACTCTGGTCTTTCCTTGAAAGTGAAATGCTAAACTGAACGAGGAGTATGGGAGACTCCCAGAATCAAGAATCTTGTCACATAAAGTTGTAAGTTGTGAAATCTGACAAATCAGTGAGGTTTGACACCTGAGTTAAATAAGGGATGAATAATGTTTCTCTGACAAAGAAAAGTATTACCTGACATAGAGTTGACTATATGGTTAATAATGAAAAGGACAATGGAGTATGTGTCCTGTATGACAGATTCTATGATAACCCTGTGTGGAAGAACTTTGTGTTGATCAAAGTTCTATGGTATCTCCATGACATTAAGATTTTATGTGGAGACCTGATGATATGATGAATGAATAATATATGTCTCCATGTACCCGGGATTTCGGGGACAAAATCCTTGTTAGGGGTTTATAACTTGTAACGACCCTGACCTGGGTTATGAGGTAACCCTAATTGTTTTGGCTAATAAAGTTGCTTAGAACTTTAATTTAATCCTCTAAGGTGTTTTGTTATCATGTGAAACACTTATGTTTCAAGTTTGGTCCCGATTGAATGTTGTTTGAGCAATTTTCCTTTGTTTTGGACCAAAGTGTAATTTACCCAAGATGAGGGGTTATATTGCAATATGTCACATGTTGAATGTGCATTAATTTCTTTAGCATCATAAGAGAGATATTGATGCTAAGGGGCATCTTGTGGAAAGCCTAAATTACAAGTTGCAGCTTGTTTGAATAATGTTAGTGCATTGTGCACCAATTTTGGTACAAATTGTAATTTACCCAAAATGTAGGGTTGATATGCAAATTACCACCTCTAGATTGTTCCTACTTCCTCTATGTATCATTTAGAGGATATATAATGAATGAGACACCATGTTTGAATCAATTATGAATAATGGTAATCTTGGTGATGAAATGACCAAGAAAATGGTTGAATATGAAAGCTTAACTTGAGTTGTATCAAGTTGAAAAGCTTATATATGAGTGCCTATCAGCCAAGGAGCCATAGGACAAGTCTCATATCGTTTTGTGAACTTTTTTCAAAGGACATATCGTTCAAAGCACCTCAAGGAGGTGAGTTGTTTTGGGTTACAACTTCCTTAGTAAAGTTGTGAATAAAGTGATGATTTAATTGATATATTTTATTCAAAGGGATAAGTAATGGACGAATTTGCATCTCTAGATGATACTCAACCATTTTTCAAGACAAGATAAATGTTGATGCATGCATGTACATGTGTCATCCATGCATGGACACGTGGCACCTACTAGCTCAAATTGATGACACCTCATTTTCACCTTCCTTCACGAGCAACAAGTATATATACCCCTAGCTTCACCCCTTGGTGCAATTTTGTGACCCTTACCACCCTCCTACCCTAAGGTATCATGCATATAGCTCCTATATCGTGAAGGGATGTTGTGGTATCGTGCATGGGCCTTGAGGTATCGCCCATGGCAAGACCATATCGCCCAAGTAGGGTGATATCGGCCAGGAAAGGTAATATCGGCCATAAGAGTGAGATATTAGCCATGAGAGTGAGATATCGGCCACCAGCAAAGTTGTATCGGCCAAGAGGAAGTCCATATCGCCCAAGAGTGGTAGGGTGTCAGCCAAGGTGCTCAAGGGCTCAAATCTTAACTCTAAGGTGAGCCATAGTTGTCTTCAAGCTTGAATTGAAGCATGGAACTAGGGTTTTGATCTTCCTTTCTTTTCTTCTTCACCAATTGCTTATCCATGGTGATTCCTTGTATATGAAGGAGTTTTTAACAAGCCTTGGATCTTTGATAATTCGTCTTAAACCTTAGGAAAGTGGAGATTTGGAGCTTGGAGCTTTGAAGTTGTTCTTAAGGCAGGTTATATAACTTGAACTCAACCATGTTATTATTCATCACCTAAATTGCTATATTTAATGAATTACTTTTAATTTCGAAATTTCTGAAATACTTGATGAAATTATGAGTTCTAGTAGTTTCTTAGACCTATTTCTATGAACTATAACAGTTAGAACAAAGGTTTAGAGCTTGAAGATGATGGTATCAATTTATAAAAGTGATATCGGGTGCAAGCACACAAGCAAGCACCTCTAACCCGATATGATGATGCACCTACTTCACTAAAACGATATGGATATGATTGTATACCTTCTTGCACGATATGGGGTGTAGTATACACCTCTTGCATGATAGGGAGTCAAGTATAGACTCCATGCACGATACAAGGTTAAATGTATACTTGTAAGTCGACATGAAACCCTAATTTGGGTAACCCGATATGAGTGAAGAATAGCAAATGCTATTGCACGATATGGTAGCCCAATACACAACCCTAGTTGATGTCTAGCCTGACATGGTAATGAGTTAATACCTCTTAAACACCATGGGCAACACATACATGTACCATATGCCCGTCACTACTAACCCTAACCTAACATGGGTGTTACAACCCAACATTGGATGGTGTAGCCCGATATGGCTTGGTGCCCTTCACTCTAATTGACTTGTGTAATAGGTTGAGAAGAGTTTAATTAATTGTTTAACCTATTGCTCATCCTTAAGATAGGATGGTGCTTTTGAAGGAGGAAATAAGATGAATATATTGGGTTGAGCCCGATATGGCAAACCCTAACCTGTCACAACCAACCCTAAATGGTGTACCACCCGATATGGTGATTGAATGCACCTCTAGCCCGACATGGTGATGGTTTAATACCTCATGCACGACATGGGTAACACATACAAAATGCCTCTAGCCTGATATGGATGATGGTAATATACCTCTAGCCCGATATGGTGAGTGTTCATACACCCCAACCTGATATGGTGGTGCCTATACACTTACAACCCGATATGGTGAACATATGTACACTTGTAACCCAAGATACCTTGTAAAGGTGAGGGAAAGAAACTCTTAGGAGTGATGAGTGTAACACCATGTAATGGTGTGGCTAATACCTTGATAGGTGAAACACCTAAAGTGGTTGATAATGGACAACCTTATATCAATAATGTCTTAACCTGAGATGAGTCCATATCAATTGATGATATTTGGGTAATTCAAGTGTGTGACTTATGGCTAATACTTTACAAGATTAATATGATGGGATAGTGGATAAAGTATTAGGATGGGACATACCCTAATACAAGATAAGCTGATGAACTTAAGTAAGTTAAAAGTGATGAGGGAAGTGATACATCGAGATATGATAAATATCACATCCAGCACCTCAAGGTTGATATAACTTGATGCATTTTAAGTCCAATATATTTGGATGAGTAACACATGAAGTGTGTTATGCAAATTGTTGCATTGAGATATAATGAGTTTAATGCACTTTGATAAGTGTAGGCTAACATACCTTGAAAAAGGGTTAAGCCAACTTAACAAAGTATGATGTAATCATACTCTGGTAAGGATGAGAGAGGAACTCATATCTTGTGTTGATAATTCATTTAATGATAAATGATGAGAATAAATAAGTATGATTGAATACTTATGATATCAATGTTGGCTCCTAGATGTGTGGAGCAATGAATTAGGGTTTGATTATTGATATTATGATCTTGAAAACCTAAATGGTTAATAATGGAAAACCCTAACCCTAATGAAGGGTGATGATATGTAAGAGAAACCCTAATCGATAAGAAAGGGAAACCCTAACCCTAATGATGGGAAGGTTGTAATTCTTTTATTGCATAAGCCTTGTAAGGCATGCTAAATGCTTGTATAAAAAGTATAATGATCAATGGCCTTGTGATCCATATGAATAAGTTGTTGCCTAGTGAGAGGTGACAAGATGTGCAATGGCCTTGTGAGCCATATGAATAAGTTGTTGCGTATTGAGAGGTGACAAGATGTGCAATGGCCTTGTGAGCCATTTGAATAAGTTGTTACCTAGTGAGAGGTGACAAGATGTAATGGCCTTATGATCCATGTGATAATTTGTTGCCTAGTGAGAGGTGACAAGATACTCAATGGGCCTTGTGAGCCATGTGAGATGCTTGTGTAACAAGTATCAAATATACCTTGGTCCTAAGACCTAGAGGTATTAATAATGTTCTACGATGAACTAAGGGTTTGAATACCGAGATCTGTAATCATGATGATGATAATGTTAAGGGATGAGAATTCCCAGTAATGAGATAAGGGATTGAGATCCTAATTTATATAAAGTTTTGAAAAGTACTTGATAGATGTATTACACTTTTCTTTGTAGCATTTGTCATAATAATTCATGTTTGAAAACTTGACTGATGCTAAAAGAATACAGTAATTTGCTTAATTAACCAAGTGGAATCTCATCATGTAGTGCCCTGACCATAGATCCATTCAGCGTCAGGTCCCTTCTTGAATGGTGAAACGGGTTGCTCCGCGGCATAACCCGGAGACCGCATATTTTTGAATATGCAGGGGTGATGGGCAAAAATATCCGTACGCCCTAATGTTAGATTGACGTGAGATAAACATGAGATCTCTCAATCCTTCATTATATGTGTCGGGATGGATGTATCATGAATCTCTCGATGATGAAGGTCGGGATGGATGTTAGATAAACATGAGATCTTTCTCTCCCAAAGAGAGTGCAGTTGACGTTGTAGCTCTATATAGCGAAGTTGTCAGTATACCCTGGAAAGCTATTTAGCTGTGACACGAGATGTCCTGCATGTGGTCTCAGACTGGCCGAGACAAGGGAGGTCTTGGCAGTCAGCTCTGCCATTGACCTTGTATGGTACCGATTTTGACTTCACAGTGGTCGGTTGGAGATGAGCGGTATACCTCATCTCCTCAGGACATAAGTGTGATTGTAAAATGTAATCAGCCATATAGCATGTTTTCTTAAGGATTGAATACAAAAATAATTGGCTTATGTTACATTTCTTTTATGCATCTTTAGTTGATAGATGATATATATGTTTCTTTCCATTCCTTGCAAAGTAGATAGATGATTTATAATTCTACCATGGATAGATGCAATGTTCTCCTTGAGTAAGGAGATTATCTTATTCTAATCATACAATGATTAATACTGCCTATTAATATAAAAAGAACCTATGCTCAGTTTACAAATGCTTAATCTGTGATAATAATATGGTCGGAGGAGAGTTATATCTCTTGTTGGGACAATTGTCTCACCCCGTGGGATCCACATTTTTTTTAGGTGGACCTGCACGAGGTGGTGAAGATCTTTCTGTAGAGGTACAACAACAGCAGGGGGAGAGCACTGATAGCTCAGGTTGAGTGTACTGTCTGTCGTGTCTTGTAGATAGAAGTCTTATGTCTCGTCTCTGTACTCTCAGGTCCTTGGATTTAGTACGTGTTGGTTTTATGAACAATCTGAGATTTTGACTTGTATGCCTCGATGTTTGATGTTTCTTTAAGTATACGTGTTGAGAAAGCAACTGTTATATGTTATCCTCGAGAAGAGATGGTACAGTGCATGTACAATGTGAACAATGATGTATATAAAGTTTTGGTTCTGCCTTAAATATTTTTCCTAGAAATGAATCTCTTTGCAAAATGGTTTTAATTTTTTAGTGATTTTTGTTAATCCGATGTTTATGTTTATTCCGCTTAATTAGTAATGATTTGATTGTTGGTCGTCACAGTTTTGGTATCAGAGCTTAAGGTTCACTGAGTCTACAGAGACATACGACTAAGGTGTTGAGTCTGTGTTAGTGTCCTCCAATATACCCTATAGTGACTTCCTCTATGGCAGAAGAAAGGGTAAAGTTTATAGATGACTGAGGAACACGAGGAACACATTGCTGAGGGCAATGTTGTTGCACCAGGAAAGGGTGCAAGGAATCCGGCAAGAGAATAATGAGTGCCTGAGAATTCCTATCTTGACCTAATCAGGATAGAGAATCTTATGTTTATTCTCTTGTTGGCCAGGTTAGGACAACAGTGATGCATATAGTAGACTGGATACTAGCATTACAACCTAGGTTACCAGTTCTTAATGCAAAAACTTTGAGCTTTAAAAAGGGTTCCTAAATGACATGGTCATGTTGGAACAATGGAAATGTGGGAAGGATTAATATATGGCAAGAAAATAGACTCTGCCATAAGTATAGACAGATAGTACATTTGTGATGGTAATGCCCAAGAAGGGGAAATAAGCTGAGAATTAAGGTAAGGTCTCTATAATTTTAAAGACATTTGCCTAGTTGTTCTAAAAAGCCAAAGTTTTTGGTGCCATCAGTGCAATAAATGCCTAGTGCACCAGGGCAGTAGTCGCTAAGTAAAGGCAAAAGTCCTAACTTTCCACCTGTAAAAACCCATGGATTAGTTTTTACATCGATAATAAGACCGATAAGACCATGGTACGAGGGAAAGACATGTTATAGGTATGGACATGTTGAGCATACGAAACTCTTTTCTTTGAAAAGAAGGGAGGAAATGACTCAACAACCGAGGCAGACTCGGTAGGGCTTACAAAAGTTACAGCCCAATAGTGTAAAAAGGTAAGATCAACAACATGAAACAGCTAGACTTTATGTGTTGAGTCAACCTAAAGTGGTAGATGACCACGATGGGTAACCGTCAGATAGAGCTTTTTCATTTTGATATGCCTTATCCTGATGTTATCTGATAATCCTAAAAAGGATTGCTGTTATGGACTTCCATGTTGATTGTCCTATGGGGACATAGGGAAGAAATGATGAGAACTAGAATTTATATTCTGTTCAGTATTCTTTTAAAATGTTCTATAATTGCTCTTATATGTGTGAAAGAGAATGAGATATAGAAGTGATGCCTGGAGAAAATCCAGGAATGTTAAATCATGTGTTTGTGATTATACGAAAAGTAAGGAATATGGTAGTAAACAAAGTGCATACTACCTAATCTTAGTACTTGTATACCCTGGCCAGGTATTCAACTATTGAAGATAAGGTGAGTATGGAACTCTTAGATTGTTATCTTTCTGATTACTCTGATCAAGTAGTCATTCTGAGACAATCTAGTGAGAATAACGAAATCGAAAATATGGCATGGATATTTTTATCACATCCTAAGTGCAAAAAAAAGGAATCTGAGGTGATCTCAAATCAGTATTAGTGTATGAGGAAGTAAAAAGTATAATCCTCATGATAAGAGAATGAGAACAAGGGAGATGATCCCTATCAGATAAAGCATGTTTGAATAGTAAAGATCTTTTCCCATGATGCGGAAATGGGAAATGTGATAAAATCACAAAATGTCCATGAACATGTTAGACAATAACAAAGAAAGGAGTGATGACAGGTAATCATCCTTATAATTCCTATGCTGATGGCAAGGAACCTAGGATGAAACAAGAGTAAATGACTCATGAATAGTTGAGAGTTCATGCTATAATTAGAGGAGATGATAATCTCTTCTCTTTGATAAACAACCCTGAGTGATGATGGGTGATAAGAGGAATATGTTTCTTTGTGTTCTCTTCTTTTAGGGACATGGCAATCAAGTGAGTACTATGACACTTGATGTGCATGGATTGGAAATAATCCATTGATGGATACTTAGAAAAGTATCAGTTTGTCTTGGATTTTGGTTCCAAGATAAAGGTAAGTGTAATAAGTAATGTCCCAAGATGAAAGAAAGATGAGGATGCGATGTGTTTTGACACATGTGATGGATACCAAGGTAAGAAATTCTAGTAACTAAGAAGTATCAGGTGATATGGCAAAGTAAAAACATAACTCCTAATTAGGTGATTAATGTTGGTTACCTGGAATGGCCAACTCTGAAATCAGTCTAGTTACATAAAATAGTATGGACATCGCATGTTAGGGGCTTATGCTCCACATAAACATAACATCGATAAGGATGTATTAATTGAAGGAACAATTGTAAAATCATTGTAGGAAAATCTTATTAAGCTAAAAATAATTCCTTAGAATACCCCTATCTAGATCTATTAAGGCAACTTATACATAAAATCTAAAGATACCTCTAAGATAAGTTCTTAATTGATAAGTAACCTCCCCTTATGAAAAGAGTATGTACAACTAATGAGATAGTTGGTACAAGTAGTAAGAAAGTTTAGTGTTGTTTCAGTAGATTGGATGGCACAACATATGTATGATAAGACTTGAAGTCCCAAGTGGGTGACAGAACATAACTCTGGTCTTTCCTTGAAAGTGAAATGCTAAACTGAATGAGGAGTATGGGAGACTCCCCAGAATCAAGAATCTTATCACATAAAGTTGTAACTTGTGAAAGATGACAAATCAGTGAGGTTTGACACCTGAGTTAAATAAGGGATGAATAATGTTTCTCTGACAAAGAAAAGTATTACCTCACATAGAGTTGACCCTATGGTCAGTAATGAAAAGGACAATGGAGTATGTGTCCAGTATGACAGATTCTATGATAACCCTATGTGGAAGAACTTTGTGTTGATAAAAGTTCTATGGTATCTCCATGACATTAATTTGTTATGTGGAGACCTGATGATATGATGAATGAATAATATATGTCTCTCTGTACCTGGGATTTCGGGGATGAAATCCTTGTTAAGGGTTTATAACTTGTAACGACCCTGACCTGGGTTATGAGGTAACCCTAATTGTTTTGGCTAATAAAGTTGCTTAGAACTTTAATCTAATCCTCTAAGGTGTTTTTTTATAATGTGAAACACTTATGTTTCAAGTTTGGTCCCGATTGAATGTTGTTTGAGCAATTTTCCTTTATTTTGGACCAAAGTTCAATTTACCCAAGATGTGGGGTTATATTGCAATATATCACATTTTGAATGTGCATTAAGTTATTTAGCATCATAAGAGAGAGATTGATGCTAAGGGGCGGCTTGTGGAAAGCCTAAATTACAAGTTGCAGCTTGTTTGAATAATGTTAGTTCATTGTGCACCAATTTTGGTACAAATTGTAATTACCCAAAATGTAGGGTTGATATGCAAATTACCACCTCTATAGTGTTCCTACTTCCTCTATGTATCATTTAGAGGAGAGAGAATGAATGAGACACCATGTTTGAATCAATTATTAATGATGGTAATCTTGGTGATGAAATGACCAAGAAAATGGTTGAATATGAAAGCTTAACTTGAGTTGTATCAAGTTAAAAAGCTTATATATGAGTGCCTATCAGCCAAGGAGCCATAGGAAAAGTCTCATATCGTTTTGTGAACTTTTGGAAAAGGCCATATCATGCAAAGAACCTCAAGGAGGTGAGTTGTGTCGGGTTACAACTTCCTTAGTAAAGTTGTGACGAGTTGTGAATGAAGTGATGATTTAATTGATATATTTTATTCAAAGGGATAAGTAATGGACGAATTTGCATCCGTAGATGATCCTCAACCATTTTTCAAGACAATATAAATGTTGATGCATGGATGTACACGTGTCATCCATGCATGGACACGTGGCACCTACTTGCTCAAATTGATGACACCTCATTTTCACCTTCCTTCATGAGCAACAAGTATATATACCCCTAGTTTCACCCCTTGGTGCAATTTTGTGACCCTTACCACCCTCCTAACCTAAGGTATCGTGCATAGAGCTCCTATATAATAAAGGGATGTTGTGGTATCGTGCATGTGCCTTGAGGTATCGCCCATGGCAAGACCATATCGCCCAAGTAGGGTGATATCGGCCAGGAACGGTAATATCGGCCATGAGAGTGAGATATTGGCCATGAGAGTAAGATATCGGCCACAAGCAAAGTTGTATCGGCCAAGAGGAAGTCCATATCGCCCAAGAGTGGTAGGGTGTCGGCCAACGTGCTCAAGGGCTCAAATCTTAACTCTAAGGTGAGCCATAGTTGTCTTCAAGCTTGAATTGAAGTATGGAACTAGGGTTTTGATCTTCCTTTCTTTTCTTCCTCACCAATTGCTTATCCATGGTGATTCCTTCTATATGAAGGAGTTGTGAACGAGACTTGGACCTTTTATAAGTCATATTCAACCTTAGGAACGTAGAGCTTTGGAGCTTGGAGCTTTGAAGTTGTTCTTAAGGCAGGTTATATTACTTGAACTCAACCATGTTATTATTCATCACCTAAATTGCTATATTTAATGAATTACTTTTAATTCCGAAATTCCTGAAATAGTTGATGAAATTATGAGTTCTAGTAGTTTCTTAGACCTATTTCCATGAACTATAACAGTTAGAACAAAGGTCTAGAGCTTGAAGATGATGGTATCACTTTATAAAAGTGATATCGGGCGCAAGCACACAAGCAAGCACCTCTAACCCGATATGATGATGCTCCTACTTCACTAAAACGATATGGATATGATTGTATACCTTCTTGCACGATATGGAGGTGTATTATACACCTCTTAAATTATAGGGAGTCAAGTATAGACTCCATGCACGATACAAGGTTAAATGTATACTTGTAAGTCGACATGAAACCCTAATTTGGGTAACCCGATATGAGTGAAGAATAGCAAATGCTATTGCACGATATGGTAGCCCGATACACAACCCTAGTTGATGTCTAGATCGACATGGTAATGAGTTGATACCTCTTAAACACCATGGGCAACACAAACATGTACCATATGCCCGTCACAACCAACCCTAACCCGACATGGGTGTTGCAACCCAACATTGGATGGTGTAGCCCGATATGGCTTGGTGCCCTTCACTCCAATTGACTTGTGTAATGGGTTGAGAAGAGTTTAATTAATTGTTTAACCTATTACTCATCCTTAAGATAGGATGGTACTTTTGAAGGAGGAAATAAGATGAATATATTGGGTTGAGCCCGATATGGCAAACCCTAACCCATCACAGCCAACCCTAGATGGTGTACCATCCGATATGGTGATTGAATGCACCTCTAGCCCGACATGGTGATGGTTTAATACCTCATGTACGACATGGGTAACACATACAAAACACCTCTAGCCCGATATGGATGATGGTCATATACCTCTAGCCTGATATGGTGAGTGTTCATACACCTCCAACCCGATATGGTGGTGTCTATACACTTACAACCCGATATGGTGAACATATGTACACTTCTAACCCAAGATACCTTGTAAAGGTGAGGGCAAGACACTCTTAGGAGTGATGAGTGTAACACCAAGTAATGGTGTGGCTAATACCTTGATAGGTGAAATACCTAAAGTGGTTGATAATGGACAACCTTATATCAACAATGTCTTAACCTGAGATGAGTCCATATCAATTGATGATATTTGGGTAATTCAAGTGTGTGACTTATGGCCAATACTTTACAAGATTAATATGATGGGATAGTGGATAAAGTATTAGGATGGGACATACCCTAATACAAGATAATCTGATGAACTTAAGTAAGTTAAAAGTGATGAGGGAAGTGATACATCGAGATATGATAAATATCACATCCAGCACCTCAAGGTTGATATACCTTGATGCATTTTAAGTCCAATATACTTGGATGAGTAACACATGAAGTGTGTTATGCAAATTTTTTCATTGAGATATAATGAGTTTAATGCACTTTGATAAGTGTAGGCTAACATACCTTGAAAAAGGGTTAAGCCAAGTTAACAAAGTATGATGTAATATGTGGCATCCAACTCACAAAACAAGCTTTACATAAGTGGAAGTGAATCATTTGCAGCGGATTACTGAAAATCACTAAAAATTAAAACTTTTTGCTAAGAGATCCTCACATAGGAAATATTTTCCATCATGAACCATTGTATAACATTTACATTCTGGTTCAAACGTACATAACTTGTACCATCTCTTCTCAGAGACTACAACATCAAATGCCTTATAAACATTATATACAGACAGCATACGAATCTCGAAGCATTAGGCCAAAGTCTCAATTCGATTCAATAAAAACATTAACTATAAAACTCCGAGGACCTGAGAGTACAAAGACGACACATAGGACTTTCTAACTACATGAACTTGACAAACATTATCTCCACCTGAGATCACACTGCTGTCTCTGATGTTACTGCTGTTGTCCTTTTCCTGCATAGAGGATTCTGCTTCTCTGTCTGCGTCCACCTAAAAATTTGGATCCCACGGGGGTGAGACAATTGTAAATTGCCCCAACGGGAGATATAACTCTCCGCTAAAACATTATTATAGCAGTTTATTAAAATAAACTAAGCAGAAGGATTATATATAATCAACAGCAGGTAAGTCATTGTATGAACAGAGTGAAGTAATCTCCTTTTTCAAGGATAACATTGCATCTACTCATGGTAGACTCATAGTTCATCCATCAACTTGTAATGAATACAAACAGATATGAATAATATCAATGAACTAAAGTTATATAAAAGAAATGTAAAATCAGCCAATGAATTTCTGTATTCAATCCTTAAGAAAACATGTTATACGGATGATTTCATTTTACAATCACACTTATGCCCGGAAGAGATGAGATATACCGCTCATACTCCAACCGACCACTGCAAAGTCGAAATCAGTACCATACATAGGCCAATGGAAGAGCCAAATTCCCATGACCTCTCACATCCTGGTCAGTGCGGGACCACAAGTAGGACTATGTCGACTGCTCAAAATAGCTTTCCAAGGTATACTGGAACTTTGCTATAGAGTTACAACGTCAACTGCACTCTCATCGGCCATCGAGAGATTTAATGTTTATCTTCATCGACCCGACATTAAATATCATTGGGAGATTAATGATATATCCATCCCAACCATCGGGAGATTTGTGATACATTCATCCTGACACATGAAGAATTGAGAGGTTTAATGTTTACCTTCCCTCAATCTCTTCACCAGACGTAAGGATATTTTTTGCCCATTTACCCCCACATATTCAAAATATGCATTCTGGGTTTTGCCGCGGAGCACCCGTTTCACCATCACCTTATTACTGACGATGATGGATCTATGGTCAGGGCTCTACATGATATGATTTCACTTGATTAATTAAGTACATTTTCACATTCTTTTAGCATCAACCAAGTTCTCAAGCATGACTTATTATAACAATGCTATAAAGAGACATGTACTATTTTCATCAAATGCTTATCAGTCTTTAAAAGACCTTGGGAACACAATCCCTCATTTCAATACTGGGAATTATCATCCCATTGCAATCTCATCACCATAATCGTATGGTTCTGGGTATTCAAACCCTTAACTCATCATTGAGCATCATTACCATCTATTAGGTAACTATCACCTTCAGGTCATCTGACCAAGGCATTCATGATACTTGTTACACAAGCATCACACATGGCTCACAAGGTCATAAGATATATTGTCACCTCTTTAGGCAACAACTTACTCATATGACTCATAAAATCCATGCACATTGTTACTTTTACTAAGCAACAACAACATTAGGGCACATAAGGCCAATCAACATTTATTATATAATGTCACAGCTCAAACCTGGCTATATTCATCATCTCATAATACCTTCATGGTTATTAGACATGATGACAGTCATACAAATTATTCATCACATCATGTGACACAATAGTAACACCATTATTCCTTTACTAGAAATTAGGGTTTACTATCAAATAGAGCTTTTCATTCCCTTTACCCAAATTAGGGTTAGGGTTCCCCATTTCTCATTAATTAGGGTTTCATGATTATATTATTTGTCCAACCCTTAATTCATTATTCCATACCTCTGGGGTATTCAAAGATATCATAAATGATTATTCAAGATCATAACTCTCATCATATAGCATTAATGATCATCAATTCAAGGTATGAGTTCATTTCTCATCCTCATCATGGTATGACTACATCATACTCATCAATTTGGTTTAACCCCATTCTCAAGGTACATTAATTAACACTTATCAAAGTGCATCAACTCATTACATTTCATTGTAATATTTGCATAATACACTTCATATGTTCTTACCCAATTATATTGGATTTGAAGTGCATCAAGGTATATAAACCCTGAAGTGCCGAATGTGATAACTATCATATCTTGATGTATCACTCTTCTCATCATTTCAGACTCTCTTGAGTTAACCAACTTATCTTGTATTAAGGTATTTCCCTCTTAATACATCCCATCATTAATCTCTCACCTTTAGCATATAATGCATAGGCCACACATTAGAATTGTCCAACTATCTTTAATGATATGGACTTGTCTAATGATAAAGGCATTGCTTATAATAAGGTTGCTTATAATCAACCACATGAAATGTTTCACCATTATAAGGTAATTCATTCTATCTCATCATTAGGGTTTCCTTATGCCCTTACTTAAAATTAGAATTATGATTTATTGTCACATTGCCCAAAATTAGAGCTTTATGTATTATGACTCCACATTAGAGTCTCACATGCCTTCACCCTTCTTAGGGCCTCTTATCATAACATAGTATTAGAGCTTCATGTGATGTTAATTCTTAATCAGGGTTTCTCATGGAATCACCCTCAACTAGATTTTCTCATGGAATCACCCTCAACTAGGGTTTCACATGGAATCACTCTCAACTAGGGTTTCACATGGAATCACCCTCAACTAGGGTTTCACATGGAATCACCCTCAACTAGGGTTTCACATGGAATCACCCTCAACTAGGGTTTCATATATCATTACAAGACATCACCCTAAATTTGATTCTCACATCACATCATCACATCAATGTTTCATGTACATCATTCTTACTTAGGGTTTCTCGTGACATTACCCTAGAATAGGATTTCACATGGAATCATCCTTAACTAGGATTTCCACAATAGTTACCCACAATTTGGGTCTAATAATCATCTCCGTTAGGATTTCATTTAATTGTCCATAATTAGAGATTCACTATTCATCCCAATTAGGGTTTTACATCTCATTTCCCTAATTTAGAGTTTCACATATCATTACCCTAGATTTAGGGTTACATCCTCACCCTAGATTAGGGTTACATTTAGAATTGCCCTCAATTAGGGTTGGAATTCAATAACCCTGTCAATTAGGGTTTATGTTCATGATTAGGGTTTCATGATCTCCTTACTTAAGGATCATACCCTTAATCACCACATGAATCATACTAATATATGAATTTCATGCTATCATCCTCTCAACTTGATTAGGTCATATTAACCCTTCCATCGAGTACATACAACTATGATTAACATAGTGTACCAAATTATTGTTCTTATAGTGATTAGGGATTACCCCTTTAATAGTACTAATCATTTAGGTACTTTTAGGTATTTAACCTTTGTACCATCTTTGATTACCATCACTATCAATCATTGGATCATTGGAATCATAATAACCATAAATTTCCAAATGATTGAATCGCATTGAACTCCATTTGGTCTCAAACGGTTTCAAAACCGTTTGGTGGCAAACAGTTTCAAAAGCGTTTGGTGATGAAACCTTCAAAACCGAATGGAGTTCAATGCGATTCAATCATTTGGAAATTTATGGTGATGATGATTCCAATGATCCAATGATTGATAGTGATGGTAATCAAAGATGGTACAAAGGTTAAAGACCTAAAAGTACCTAAATGATTAGTACTATTAAAGGGTTAAACCCTAATCACTATAAGAACAATAATTTGGTACACTATGTTAATCATAGTTGTATGTACTCGATGGAAGGGTTAATATGACCTAATCAAGTTGAGAGGATGATAGCATGAAATTCATATATTAGTATGATTCTTGTGGTGACACTACAAAAAAAGATTGATTTAGCTACACATTATCTAGCTACATATATTGTGATTATAGCTAATAACAACTCTCTTTACAAATTTTATAAATATAAGTAAAGTATTTGTAGTAAATTCTAATAACTACAAAATTTACTACACATATTCATCCACTATAGAATTTTCTTAACAATCCTCTCTCCCTCCCCATTCCACTTAAGCCATAGGCCCAAAATTTCAAGTTTACCACGCACTGCTCCCTCTTTCCACTGTTAGTGCGATCATTACTCCCTTTGCCAAAACGGTTGCCCCATGGCACCGATGCTCTGTAGTTTCCGTCTACTCCCCTTCCCCCTCCACCTACCCCCACTGCCTTCCCCCCACCATGTTCTCTCTGTGTCACTCTCTTCTCCGACCCCCATCATGTTTTCTCTATCTTACTCTCTTCTCCCCCTCGTCGTATTTTTTATGTCTCGCTTTCTTCTCCCCACCCCCTCTCCCTCACACCCCCTTCTCCTACCATGAGTCCCGATGACATCTGCAATAGGGAGACAACCACCACAAAGACATCCCCGCGGCCTACAACCTCGCCCTAGGCACTGCGCCCACAATCACCTGCGGCGGCGTAGAGGAGTCTCCAAGATGTAGATGGTAGTTTGATCTCGCTGCCCTGGCCCTTGCCACATCTAACGGCATCACCTCGACCTGTTGATCTCTTCTGTAGAGCTACGACCTACAACAGCAACGCCCAGCCTTGCTACCAACAGTAATGCCCTGCCAGGACCACCTCGTGCTCTCCTGCATTAAAACCTCGCCAGTAAGGAAATCTACAAATCTGACTCCTCTGCCTCACACCCCGCCTGGCAGGAGTTCATTCTACCATTCTGGCAGGAGTTCATTACCTATTGTTGACTCACTCAAGTGTGAGTGTGAGATAGCTAGTAAGAGAGGTCGCCAACTGCAAAGTCACCAGACAGGTTCAGAGAAGCAGCAATGGGTAGGGCCACATTGATTCAGATCAGGTGATGGCTATTGCATTTAAAAATCCCACTTTCAAATAGAGGCTTTAGGTACCAAAATTACAATGGAGGTTCTAGGTACCCAAATTGTTTAGATTCTATATATGGTTTTACTGAATTCGTTTGATTCCTAGGGCATGTATTCACCGTCTAGATTTCAGAACACTATATTTATTCTGCTAGCATGAACTACATGATGGTTTATTTCACCTTCTAACAATTTATATTTGCAGATAACCCATGCACATACGGCTGTATCAATTTGTGGTTTTGGCAAGCAGCTCCAACCATCTTGGTAGCATGCCTAGCTCAATGTCAAAATTGTGGCATGCTTTATTTTAATTTCAGATTGCAAACTCCTCTTTCCCTCTAACAGCTGACATGTGAGAGTTTGGTTTGTGTGGCACATATGAACAATATGAAATTCCATTAGTCATGATCTCGTGTATCACCTTTTGTAGAATATATGATCCTAATTTGAGTACATAATGACTATAAGTTGCTGCAGATTTTTAATTGCCTAATCATTTAGTAATTTCTCTATAATGATCCAATAAATGCTGAAAACAACATAAAGAGTACTCTACAGACGCACATGATCTTCCAGACTAGAATAATGAAGATTCAGATATCAGTTCAGTGGTATACACGTCAGAAAAGTTGTTCATTTTTTTATTACCAAGACTCTTCTTAGCTCATTTGTTAGCATTGACCTTGTACATAGATGCATCACGTAGGCTACCTACTAAAATACAAACCTTAGAACAAATATACATAAAATGATATGAATTTCTTGTTTGACTCCTTATTGTATCTATGCTAGCTAACTAGAGGATATTTCTTTATATTTAGAAGTTTTGCAGGTCATGTTATCATCAACACGTCCAAGTTTTCAGTAATGAACTCAGACATGGGCAACTAAATTTTCTTCTGCCTTGTGCGATGTAATTGGACTTGGTATCAAATCTCCAATTGGGTTCTATGATGCTACATTTGTATTGAATCTCTCATCATAAGGTGATTGAAATGCTTCTTTATTTTGGTTGTTCGGGACCAACATCTTGTCTATATACTATGTTTATGTGAACCCTTCCTAAATCATTAATAAGAATCTGTAGTTTTTCATTGAGTCCAGTGGCATCTAAATGTTGTGGCTGATTTATTTTATATGGACTATGTGGATGCAATGACAGTGAACGTCTCTCCAGACTCATCACTTGTAT
The DNA here is from genome assembly GCA_963693085.1 of Alisma plantago-aquatica. NCBI lineage: Eukaryota > Viridiplantae > Streptophyta > Magnoliopsida > Alismatales > Alismataceae > Alisma > Alisma plantago-aquatica. The sequence goes on from OY856412.1 coordinate 565,642,878, forward strand.
ATGGTTGCTTTAGCTCATCCAAAAAGCAAGTGGTGTACCTAGCTACCTATTATCTCCCAGGATGACATGGTTTCCTCCTTGCTAAAATCTTTTATCGCATCTGTGTGCAACCCCAATTAGGTAGCCTCCTTAGATTTTCTTCTCACCTTTATTGTGGGTTCTTCATTGCTTCATGTGAGCTTCTCATTATTGTTGATGTTATTCCTTCTTGCCTGTATGTATGCTCAGTGCCTTCTTAATTTTCATGTGTGCATTCTTCATGGCTTCTAACACTGTTGATAGTAAGGAATGGGGTATCCGTTATCAATACCATTTTGATAGCCATGAGTAAATTGTGTAATGCAGTTGTGATGGATCTCTTCCCTCATCTCTTAGGGGGGGCATTCATAAACATTTTAAATATTTACTCGCTGATCTTCTGCTGAATTCTAATGTGGAGATTCAACATCTGTCAGAAAATAATGCTATCCTTAGAAAGATAGCTAAGTAATCTTGTCTATATATCATTCGCAACATATATGAAACATGGTGTAGATGTCCACTAGGGATATCACTCACAACAACATGCAACAATTGTCTTCGTTAATTAGCTCAGATTGTAACAGTTTCTGAATCAACTCCCTAGAATAATCTGAATCTGTATAACTCTAAATACATTTTTGAATATATATAAAGATAGATCTTTTAAGCATTCTCTTTGTGGAAATGAGTTACTTGTTGAGTTCAAATAAAGTATGAAACATGGAGAATGGGTTCATAACTTTGATAGTTATGGCTCTACAGATTGTTGCTTTTTCTTAATAGAGAGACATATGTTCTGTAGTTGCTCTAGAAACCAGATCTTTGATGGTTATAGCTCTTCATATTGTTTAAGCTACTGGAAACCATTAAAGTATGGTTAACACATCATGTACACATCACTTCACTTTCTAACTTTCGTCCAATATTTGCATGTGCTTGTGCCTCTACATTTTTGGTTGATGTTTGAACTAGAATTCGAATGGGTTTCTTATGAAAGTTGCTCATGCAATTCATTTATCATTATCAAGACACAATTTGATTAGTTCTCAACATGTGTAGGTTTTGATATGCTTTGTAGTTTGGTGGACGATTTGAACTCTAACCTTCAATTTTTTAACGGTTCTTAACATGGGACAGTCTTAACATTATTGTCCATCTTTCTAATACAATCATCATTAGTGAATTACAGAGTGGGGATAGAGGAACCATCAAGTTTTTGGTATGCACTTTCTAATAGTGTTTTATACTACACTTTTGGTAAACTCCAGATCTGTCATGTTTCGTAGCTTCTAGGTCTCCATTTGAATTAGCCAAGAACTCAACCTTATCAAGTGCATGAACCTGTTGTTCTCCTCAAGGTTGAAGTCTCATTGTCTGCTCAAAGAAGCAGCATGTTAGAGAAGGACAATGCCTCAAAAATCGTGAAAGGTATTCTGAACAAACTGACTCCAGAGAATTATGATCTTTTGAAAGCCCAACTGATTGATTCTGGAATAACTACAGCTGGAATTGCAAAGCATGTCATTGCGCTTATATTTTACAAGGGACTGTTGGGCCCTACTTTATGTCCCATGTATGCTCGGCTGTATTTTGATATCAATGATAAACTGACATCATTCCCTTTGGATGACCATGGTGGAAAAGAGATGGCATTCAAGTTCGTGTTGTTGAACAATTGTCAAGAAGCATTTGAAGGTGTTGAGAGCTTGAGGACTGAAATAAGAAAAATGAATGATCCTATTCAAGAATTGGAGCTAGTTGACAAGGAAAGATTGTTGAAGCTCTGAACCCTTGGATATAGTCACCTCATAATTGAGTTTTCTACAACATTATTGTCAACATGTATTCACTTAACATCCATTGATATAATATTGAAAACTTTTCAGTGTAATGGGAATTTGGAACTTGTATGTTCCAATAAAAGGCCCTCAAATCAAGCCACGTGAGAAGTTGGAGTGAGTTAAAGGTGATTTTACTTTTAAAAAACTTATACACCCAACTTCTAGTGTTTATATCAGGAGGTAGTGTACTCTTCCATTTCTTTAACTGTTTGCCAACATGGATTTTTGCAGATAATCATTCCTAAAATTTGACCCCACGCAGGGTTCCGATCGAAGTGCCCTGCTTCAAGTCAGAGGCGCTGAAGACTCCACTAGAAGAGCTGCTAAGAACCAACAACAATGGTTTGGACACCAGCCTCCTATCACCAGCACGGATTCCCTCCTATCACCAGCCTCAAATCTTCCACATCCACCGCCTCGGAAGAAATTTATGGATAAGAGCCGTCCAAGTAGGCATCAAGATGAGAGGAGAGAAGAGAGAGGTGGAGGTGGGGAGTTTGTGGAGTGTGGAGGACGATCGGACTGGAACCAGACAGTGGAGGAACGCCCCGCGTTTGCCCCCATTTCTTCTCTTCTCCGTCGCCGTGAGGCCCGACCCATGACTTTAGGATCTGTGCTATCCTTCTTCTGCTTAGTTCTTGTAGAACTCTACTAGCTCCAGGTTAGTGTGCATTACCATATTTTTCACCAATAGACATGAAACGCCTCATCTTCGCCAATATCCGTGCTTCTTCATAGCTGACCATACTTTGGATCCGGTCGTGCCCTTCAACTTAGTTCTAGGTTAACTTTGTTGATGTTCTCACTTTCAATACATATTAGAAAACCTCTATGAAAAAGAGTTTTTTTTCTTCTAAATTTTGAAATGATGTATTCATTTCGTCGATTCCCATTACTTTTTGTGTGTGCATCTTTTTGAAACGCTAGGTAAGTTCAACGAGGGAATTCTAGATGACCCAGGCATTTACACTTTCTTCTGCCCACTGGTTTAGTCTTTATGTTGTCCACCCTGCTTCCTCATAAGATAAAAGTTTAAGCTTCCTCATAAGATAAAAGTTTAAGCTTCCTCTACGAAGTATAAATATTCAAGCTAAAAACTTTGGTTTAACATGTCTCAGTTATGGATTGACAAGTTGATCCCATACCCATTGGATGGTTCTACAATATTAGGCAATATATTGACAAGGCATAGCTACAAAAATCGGTAGAAGAAAATAAAAGGCATGGGGAACCATGGAAAACAACCTTCTGACTTGGACATGACAATAAAGGATTCTGCACTAGCACCAGATAGCTACAAGAGAAAATCTGCTGGAAAGTCAGTAGACAAGGTATAGGTACGTCCAGAGTAATAGATGAAATGTTGTCAATTTACCAAATGTGGCACCAGATAAAAGTTCAGTGACCTAGATATTGTTCGACATGAAGATCACAATTCTTGCCTTAGAAAATACAAATATCTGAATACTAGACAGAACATATATACATGTGCTGATCATGTAAGTTTTGGAAAATTTTCTGTCATCAAAATAAATTGAGGTTACTTCATTTAGATGTTCAAATACAAATTTCACAGGAGAAATATTCCCTATGATTAAAATATCTTTTCTCAGAACTTTCTGTCTCAATTTCTTTGATAAATGACAGTGTTCCTATCTGCTGCCACTATTTGTCCCCCACTATAGGTGTGCTACTGTAATGCTGAGTAGTGTATTAGAGAGGGAGGAGGAGGTGCTGAGGTGGGAAGAACGGAAAGAAGAGGAAGAGGGCTGAGGGTGGGGTGGATAGGAGAGGGAAGCATGAGGAAATGGCCATTGTGGGGGATAGTCACAGTGGCTGGAGTGGTGGGATGGTCAGGTGGCAGAGGGGAGGAGGAAGAAGAAGTTAGAGATTTAGTTATAGTTTTATGGATGCAATCATCTAAGAGAAATACCTATTTCCCTGTGTAATTTTTGAGACAATAAGAAGTTAATAATTTGGGGTGAAAACAATAATAAATTTCTAAATGCAATTTGCTCTTTCTTTAACATTAGAAATAACATGCACAAGATTGCCCTATTGCCGTGCTACATATACAAATAATAAAAGAATAGCCAGTTTATATTTGACCATCTAGCATGATCCTTAATTGAAGGAACTTTCTTGATTGTGTACTTATTCTATGTCATCCTTGAAAATTTTATTGCTTGAAGAATGAACAGTGGCATCAAAAACATGTTCCATTCCATTTGTTACTTTGGAGACTGTCCATCACCTAAAATTGTCATTCTTAGTTGTTCATAGGCTTGTCTGGGTCTATTTCATCTGTTTTATTTGTGTCAGCACTTTTGTAAATATATTTTTTGTCATGGTGGTTGTCCTAATGTTGGAGGAAGATAAAATCACAGAAATGCTAAAATTGATTCATAATTCTTCTTACTGTCTTCTTCAGATGGGCTGCATCATATGTTGTGGTGGAAATAGTTGTCATACAATATGCTCAAGAATAAAATTGATGAACAATTTGATAGAAAAAGGAAGGCCTCATGAGGTTTAGACTATATTTCGGTTTTGTTGTAGGGTATACGTGTAAGAGAGATTTTCTTATGGACATGCGTAGTGTTGGTGTTGTCGATGTTGTCAATAACCATGAAGACCCGCAGCTCTGTGCCTCGCTTGCAAGTGACATCTACAAGCACTTACAGTTAGCTGAGGTTGGCCATTTTCATAAAATTGTAGTGTTCGCACGTTTCAAAATGTTCTGTTAATTTGGTTAAGTCTTTCTTTTCTAAGATTAACTTTAAACAATTAGATTTGTAGTTAGGCTGTGTGTATCCTTCTATCATGTAGACAAAGCAAGTAACATTGAGGTATATTACATATACATATAGGTACTAATAGTATAACAACAAAGCAAATTATTGGTAAGTAGAGATAGAAACTTGCTCCAATAATGAATTCTTGTTGCTGAATGTATATAATAGATAGGATAGTAGCCTAATTTTGAGATGAATACATAGGAACTTACTTTTGACATGACATGTAGTCTTGAAAAGTACTACACCAGTGTAGTATAAAAGGGTTTGTGACGTGTAAAGTTTCTGTAATCAAAGTCGTTGAAGTTAGATCGCAGTAACTCCATAGTCTTTTTCCTATTGATTCATTCTTGTTTATAGTGGTTCTTTCATATTTTTTTGAAGTTGTTTTCTGAAAGCTTTTAATGTTTTGATAGATAAAGAAGAGGCATGCTGCCAATTTCATAGAAGCAACTAAAAAAGATATAAATGCAAGCATGCGTGCTATTCTAGTGGACTGGCTGGTTGAGGTGAATTACTTAACGTGATGGGTTTTGCATAAATTAGATTTTTTTTCTTCTGATTTTCGTCTAACCTATATCCTCTTTGGTTCTGGACACCTTATACTTGACAGTTAATTACATTGATCGCTGTCTTTCTGGAAACGAAGTGAATAAGAAGCATTTTCAATTGCTCGGACTAGCTTGTATGCTAATCGCTTCGTAAGATTGACCTTTGTCTGTAATATTTCCTCCTTCCCATCATTTCTTCCATATGCTTAAAGAGATGAATTATTCTTTTGATGCAAAAAATATGAAGAAATATGTGCCCCTCAGGTGGAAGAATTCTGCTATATAACTGATAAAACTTACGTTAAGGAGGAGGTGAGAATTGATGTCCTTTATCGTGCTCGTCTTCACACTTCTATGCGCACCTAACAATGCCATATATAGGTTATGCAAATGGAAGTCGTTGTACTTATACACCTCAAGTTTGAGATGATTGCTCCAACAGTGAAATGCTTTTGAGGTATTCCACATTGCATTGATGTATATTACCCATGAACACTGCTTTAAAATTTTCTTAACTTGACCTTGACAAACCTTTTCTTCTTCTTCTATAATTATAGGAGATCCGTCCGTGTAGCTCAACAGTCAGAAAGGGTCAGCGTCTAGTTCTCATTGCTGTCACCTTTTAAATATAGTTTAGGTTTTTAAGTATTTATCCAATTTTTTTTGCAGGTTCCTTCTCTGCAACTTGAATTCTTAGCTATTTATATAGCAAAGTTGACACTCTTGGAATATGGTTTTCTTTCTTATGCTCCATCATTAATAGCTGCCTCAGCGGTCTTCCTTACAAAATTTATACTACAGTCAATGAGGAAAGCTTGGGTAAACAGTGAAAATAGGTCCAGCCATCAACTTGGTAGCATTTTGCAGATCAGTGAGAATGACAAAATGTAATATAGAGGTCATTATGTATAGGTAGGAGCTTATTCTTAAATGCACTGGGAGAAGAAAGCTTATGGAATAGGTAAGTTATGAGTAGGAGAAACTATGCTTTCTTGTTTCTTTCGTGAGCTAGATCTCAAAACTTGTATGTTTCTTTGTAGGTATCCATGGTGGTTCGCACAAAGTGGATGCTAACATTAACTTGATGGTGCTTGATACACAAATACAAAAGTACAGAACTTATAGATTATGAGAAGAAATGTCAATATGTTTTGATCCAGGGGATTCGCCAACCAAAACTAAGCATACATGAACCTCTACATGAGTTTCCAACAGGAAAGGCTGCAACTCGAGCTCTGGGAGTTGATGAGGGCATGGCACATACCTCTATCATGTTTGGGATTGGAAGATTCACCACTAAAGCTGAGATTCATAGGGCTGTTAAACTCACTGTGAATTAGGTGGAGGAACTAAGGGAGATGAGCCCTCTTTATATTGTGCTTTGTAGTCTGCAGTGGATAGATGTAGTCAGAAGAAGATATTGTATACATGTATCTTTTTTCCATTCATATTGTAAAACAGGGGCCAGGTTAATGTCCTCCCCATGTGTACTCATTGTTCAAATATAAATAAAAGTATCATTGGTGACATTATAAGCACAACTCGATCTTGATTAGCATTCATCTGTTTTCTTATTGAAAACCACTCTATATTGGCAAGCGACTGACTGGTTACATAATGTCTCTCACTACATATGTATGTATAGTACATGGTGTCTTTCACTACACACTAGCTATAATTACATGTGTAGAAAGTGCTAATTTTTGCTATACATGAAATACAAATACAAATTGTAACCAATGTCATCTCTCCCTACATATCATATGTACAAATTGAATTGTAGTCATACATTTGGCTACAATTGAAACTACATGTTTATGTGTAAGGACATTTTTACCTACAATTAGGGTTACATAAGAATTTGTAGTGAGAGGAATAACTAACTACAACTTTAAAAAATGTAGCCTAAACAATTAGCTACACGGGTATTAGCTATATATTATAAATGTAAGGATAAATGTAGTCAAAGCTTTTAGCTACAAATTTTTGGGTTTTCGCTACAAATTTTTTTTGTAGTTAAAGACCATATTTTTCGTAGTGTGATTAAGGGTATGATCCTTAAGTAAAGAGATCATGAAACCCTAATCATGAACATAAACCCTAATTGACAGGGTTATTGAATTCCAACCCTAATTGAGGGCAATTCTAAATGTAACCCTAATCCAGGGTGAGGATGTAACCCTAAATATAGGGTAATGATATGTGAAACTATAAATTAGGGAAATGAGATGCAAAACCCTAATTGGTATGAATAGTGAATCTCTAATTATGGACAATTAAATGAAATCCTAATGGAGATGATTAATAGACCCAAATTGTGGGTAACTATTGTGGAAATCCTAGTTAAGGATGATTCCATGTGAAATCCTATTCTAGGGTAATGTCATGAGAAACCCTAAGTAAGAATGATGTACATGAAACATTGATGTGATGATGTGATGTGAGAATCAAATTTAGGGTGATGTTATGTAATGATATATGAAACCCTAGTTGAGGGTGATTCCATGTGAAACCCTAGTTGAGGGTGATTCCATGTGAAACCCTAATTGAGGGTGATTCCATGTGAAACCCTAGTTGAGGGTGATTCCATATGAAACCCTAGTTGAGGGTGATTCCATGAGAAACTCTAGTTGAGGGTGATTCCATGAGAAACCTTGATTAAGAATTAACATCACATGAAGCTCTAATACTATTTTATGATAAGAGGCCCTAAGAAGGATGAAGGCATGTGAGACTCTAATGTGGAGTCATAATACATAAAGCTCTGATTTTGGGCAATGTGACAATAAATAATAATCCTAATTTTAAGTAAGGACATAAGGAAACCCTAATGATGAGATAGAATGAATTACCTTATAATGGTGAAACATTTCATGTGGTTGATTATAAGCAACCTTATTATAAGCAATGTCTTTATCATTAGACAAGTCCATATCATCAAAGATAGTTGGACAATTCTAATGTGTGGCCTATGCATTATATGCTAAAGGTGAGAGATCAATGATGGGATGTATTAAGAGGGAAATACCTTAATACAAGATAAGTTGGTTAACTCAAGAGAGTTTGAAATGATGAGAAGAGTGATACATCAAGATATGATAGTTATCACATTCAACACTTCATGGTTTATATACCTTGATGCACTTCAAATCCAATATAATTGGGTAAGAACATATGAAGTGTGTTATGCAACTATTACAATGAAATGTAGTGAGTTGATGCACTTTAATAAGTGTTAATTAATGTACCTTGAGAATGGGGTTAAGCCAACTTGATGAGTATGATGTAGTCATACCACGATAAGGATGAGAAATGAACTCATACCTTGAATTGATGATCATTAATGTTATATGATGAGAGTTATTATCTTGAATAATCATTTATGATATCTTTGAAAACCCCAGAGGTATGGAATAATGAATTAAGGGTTGGACAGAAAATATAATCATGAAACCCTAATTAATGAGAAATGGGGAACCCTAGCCCTAATTTGGGTAAAGGGAATGAAAATCCCTATTTGATAGTAAACCCTAATTCCTAGTAAAGGAATAATGGTGTTACTATTGTGTCACATGATGTGATGAATAATTTGTATGACTGTCATCATGTCTAATAACCATGCAGGTATTATGAGATGATGAATATAGCCAAGTTTGAGCTATGACATTTATATAATAAATGTTGATTGGCCGTATGTGCCCTAATGTTGTTGTTGCTTAGTAAAAGTAACAATATGCATGGATTTTATGAGTCATATGAGTAAGCTGTTGCCTAAAGAGGTGACAAGATATCTTGTGGCCTTGTGATCCATGTGTGATGCTTGTATAACAAGTATCATGAATGCCTTGGTCAGATGACCGGAAGGTGATAGTTACCTAATAGATGGTAATGATGCTCAATGATGAGTTAAGGGTTTGAATACCCAGAACCATATGATTATGGTGATGATATTGCAATGGGATGATAATTCCCAATATTGAAATGAGGGATTGTGTTCCCAAGGTATTTTAAAGACTAATAAGCATTTGATGAAAATAGTACATGTCTCTTTATAGCATTGTTGTAATAAGTCATGCTTGAGAACTTGGTTGATGCTAAAAGAATGTGAAAATGTACTTAATTAATCAAGTGAAATCATATCATGTAGAGCCCTGACCATAGATCCATCATCGTCAATAATAAGGTGATGGTGAAACGGGTGCTCTGTGGCAAAACCCGGAATGCATATTTTGAATGTGTGGGGGTAAATGGGCGAAAAATATCCTTACGTCCGGTGAAGAGATTGAGGGAACGTAAACATTAAACCTCTCAATTCTTCATGTGTCAGGATGGATGTATAAAAAATATCCCGATGGTTGGGATGGATATATCATTAATCTCCCAATGATATTTAATGTCGGGTCGATGAAGATAAACATTAAATCTCTTGATGGCTGATGAGAGTGCAGTTGACGTTGTAACTCTATAGTGAAGTTCCAGTATACCCTGGAAAGCTAATTTGAGCAGTCGACATAGTCCTGCTTGTGGTCCCGCACTGACCGGGATGTGAGAGGTCATGGGAATATGACTCTTCCATTGATTAGTTGATTATGATTAACAACATTGAAGCCTACAATCAATTGAATTATTGAGCTTCAACCATAATTGACCCTTGGATCTTTAATCCATCAATCACCACCTTTGACCATCTAAATGGTCTTGAGGTGCTTGACCTCATTCAGTCTTGAGGTGATTGACCTCTAAACAGTTTTGAAACCGTTTGCCCATCTCATAATCAAAATCCATAGCATCCAATTAGGGTTTGGATCATTGGATTGATTATCAAATCAGCAATTGATTGCATTTCAATTTGGTATCATTGGATCTTCAAATACCCAACCATACTCAACCCCGGACCTCCAAACGGTATTGGTTGACTCCAAATGGTTTTGAAACCATTTGGGTGATTCTCAAACGGTTTTGAAACCGTTTGGGTTAATCAACCCAAAACTCAACACCATCAATTACAAAATCAGCACTTAACCCGATTAGGGTTTGCTACTTGGTGATTAACCATGCATTGATTTAATCAATTGGAACATTTAGATTATCATTCAACATGTATTAGGGTTCTGACCTCAAATGGTCAAACCTCTAAAACGGTCAACTCCCTCAAACAGTTTGGTCTCAAATCACCAAATGATTTTGAAACTGTTTGGTCTCCAAACGGTTTGGTGAAACCGTTTGGACCAACAAGTTGGAAATCGTTTGACTTGGATATTTGGAGAGGTGTGTGCTTGTGATGATGTCTTCATCATCAAGCTCTAAACTCACAAAATCTACTGTAATTTCCATGGTGATTGCACCAATTAACCAAATCAATTATTATAAATGAAGAAAGGATCATCATTTGATAAGGAATTGAATGCAATAACAATAATAAGGGTTCAAGTTATAAAACCCACCTCCAATCGAGCTCCAAAGCTCCATGCTAATGGCAAAAATGGTGTATGCAACTCCTTTCACCATTCCAAGGCTCGTTCTCAAGGTTTGAGTGAAAAGGAATGGTTAGAATTGAAGAGGGGATCAAAATAGGAAGAAATCATGCATTGATTTGTGATTTCTACCATGGATTCAAGGTGAACAAGGGTCAAGAAGCTTAACAACAGGTAGGGAGTCGTCCTCCTGGTACTCCCAAGCTCCTTGGTCGTTTTCCAAGCAAAGGGAAGAAGTGGGATCGGGAAAAGTCTTTCATTTGGCTTGTAAAAGATCTTTTTATAAAAAAAATCAATGAGAGAGAATATGCTTTATAAAAATTCATTTAATCCCAAAAATGGAGCCGCCTCTTCCCCCTCAACTTCCTTGTATCCGAGGATATCTTGTTTGCCTATTATTCCTCTCAATTATCCATGATTTAAAGAAAAGCAAATTAAGCACCTCAAATCAAATTATACTAATATCCATATGTGAGTGGATATTTCTTTTTCTTATAAAATTGTGAGTGAGTTATCCACTCCCTTAGATATTTTCATGGTCCTTGCAAAGCTCAAGGATGTAAACACATATTAATCCAACCATTTTAATTTTGGTTTAAATCCCTTTAATTAATACGTTTATTTTTGCCCTAAATTGAATTAGGGTTTCAATTAGGATTAAATCTTGATTATTTTAATATCAAGATTCTCTCTCCTCCAACTTAATTCAAATGAGGCGCCCCTTTCATTTTATTTGATCTACATGATTCCAAGAAATATTAGGGACCTTATTGAAGTGGTAATTTACATATTGAACCCTAAGTTTTGGGTAAATTGCACATTACACCAAAACTAGGTTTTAATGCACAAACATTGCTTTATCAGCTCTTTCTTAGTACTCAGGCTTCCATAAGCCATACCTCTGCATAATTATCACTCTCATGATGCTTCAAAACATGAGGAACATATTATCATGCATAATTTGCAATTTAACCCCTCAACTTGGGTAATTTGCACTTTAGTCCAAATCAAGTAAAACATTATTTCAACATTATTCAAAAAGGACTAAAATTGAAATATAAGTTCCTCTTGAGCCCTAATTACTTTTCACAAGATAAGATTAAGCATATAATCATCTTTCTTAGCCAAAACACATAGGGTTAAAGTATAACCCAGGTCAGGGATGTTAGATAATCATTCTTTGGTAAGGATGAGAGAGGAACTCATATCTTGTGTTGATAATTCATTTAATGATAAATGATGAGAATAAATAAGTATGATTGAATACTTATGATATCAATGATGGCTCCTAGATGTGTGGAGCAATGAATTAGGGTTTGATTATTGATATTATGATCTTAAAAACCTAAATGGTTAATAATGGAAAACCCTAACCCTAATGAAGGGTGATGATATGTAAGATAAACCCTAATCGATAAGAAAGGGAAACCCTAACCCTAAAGATGGGAAGGTTGTAATTCTTTTATTCCATAAGCCTTGTAAGGCATGTTAAATGCTTGTATAAAAAGTATAATGATCAATGGCCTTGTGAGCCATATGAATAAGTTGTTGCATAGTGAGAGGTGACAAGATGTGCAATGGCCTTGTGAGCCATTTGAATAGGTTGTTGCCTAGTGAGAGGTGACAAGATGTGTAATGGCCTTGTGAGCCATGTGAATAAGTTGTTACCTAGTGAGAGGTGACAAGATGTAATGACCTTGTGAGCCATGTGATAATTTGTTGCCTAGTGAGAGGTGACAAGATACTTAATGGGCCTTGTGAGCCATGTGAGATGCTTGCATAACAAGTATCAAATATACCTTGGTCCTAAGACCTAGAGGTATTAATAATGTCTGTGATGAACTAAGGGTTTGAATACCTAGATCTGTAATCATGATGATGATAATGTTAAGGGATGAGAATTCCCAGTAATGAGATAAGGGTTTGAGATCCTAATGTTATATAAAGTTTTGAAAAGTACTTGATAGATGAATTACACTTTTCTTTGTAGCATTTGTCATAATAATTCATATTTGAAAACTTGACTGATGCTAAAAGAATATAGTAATGTACTTAATTAACCAAGTGGAATCTCATCATGTAGTGCCCTGACCATAGATCCATTCAGCGTCAAGTCCCTTCCTGAATGGTGAAACGGGTTGCTCCGCGACATAACCCGGAGACCGCATATTTTTGAATATGCGGGGGTGATGGGCGAAAATATCCGTACGCCCTAATGTTGGATTGACGTGAGATAAACATGAGATCTCTCAATCCTTCATTATATGTGTCGGGATGGATGTATCACTAATCTCCCGATGATGAAGGCCATGATGGATGTTAGATAAACACGAGATCTTTCTCTCCCGAAGAGAGTACAGTTGACGCTGTAGCTCTATATAGCAAAGTTGCCAGTATATCCTGGAAAGCTATTTAGCAGTGACACGAGATGTCCTACATGTGGTCTCGGACTGGCCGAGACAAGGGAGGTCTTAGCAGTCGGCTCTGCCATTGACCTTGTATGGTACCAATTTTGACTTCACATTGGTTGGTTGGAGATGAGCGGTATACCTCATCTCCTCAGGGCATAAGTGTGATTGTAAAATGTAATCAACCGTATAACATGTTTGCTTAAGGATTGAATACGAAAATTATTGGCTGATGTTACATTTCTTTTATGCATGTTTAGTTGATAGATGATATATATGTTTCTTTACATTCCTTGCAAAGCAGATAGATGATTTATAATTCTACCATGGATAGATGCAATGTTCTCCTTAAGTAAGGAGATTATCTTATTCTGATCATACAATGATTAATACTGTCTGTTAATATACAAAGAACCTTTGCTTAGTTTATAAATGCTTAATCTGTGATAATAATATGGTCAGCGGAGAGTTATATCTCTCGTTTGGACAATTGTCTCACCCCGTGGGATCCACATTTTTTTAGGTGGACATGCACGAGGTGGTGAAGATCTTTCTACATAGGTACAACAACAACACTAGGGACATCAGTGACAGCTCAGGTTGAGTGTATTGTCTGTCGTGTCTTGTAGATAGAAGTCCTATGTGTTGTCTCTGTACTCTCAGGTCCTTGGATTTAGTACGTGTTAGTTTTATGAACAATCTGAGATTTCGACTTGTATGCCTCGATGTTTGATGTTGCTTTAAATATACGTGTTGAGAAAGCAATTGTTATATGTTATCCTTGAGAAGAGATGGTACAGTGCATGTACAATGTGAACAATGATGTATATAAAGTTTTGGTTCTGCCTTAAAGAGTTTTCCTAGAAATGAATCTCTTTGCAAAATGGTTTTAATTTTTAGTGATTTTTGTTAATCTGTTGTTTATGTTTATTCCGCTTAATTAGTAACGATTTGATTGTCGGTCGTCACACCATACTACTGATAAATGTTATTTTGTTGATCATAAGGAAATCAAATGATATTACTTTTATTCCCTATCTAACAACAAAGCGTTTGTTACCAGAGATGCTGAATTTCTAGAAACATAATTTATTTCTAAAGAATCATTGAGAGGAAAATAGAACTCGAAGAGGTTCCTGATCAACAAGAAACCATTCAACATATAGATGTACAAGATGAACAAGGAGAATCACAAGTCATTATGAAATCTCAAATTCCTGAAATGACACAAAAACCTTGTAGATCTAGTAGGACACGTTTTGAACCTGAAATATTTAGTTTGTCTTGTGACTCACGAAGGCGGATAACCTATATGGAAGCTAATAAGGGACCAAAGTCAGAATCATTTGGAACTTCAAGAGGCTGTTTATTGAGGAGTAACCAAAGATGGAAGAGGAAGTGGGCGGTAGTTGTACTCTAACATTGAACCATAAAGGCTTCGACGTTGTTTGGAGTAGGGGTGAGCATCGGTCCAAAACCGGACCGGACCGGACCGGACCGAGGACCGAAAATCAATATTTTTTGGACCGTTGACCGGATCGTTTGGTGGTCGGACCGGACCGAGACCGGACCGTTTTGACCGCGGACCGGACCGGACCGGACCGGACCGTTTGGACCGCAATCAGCCTTTTTTAGATGTTTTACAACTTATTTAATTATACAAAGTTGATAATCTTAGTCACTTCTAACAATTATATAACTTTAGTATCAAACATTTATACTAGTAGTACTTATATATATACTTTATTTGTAGTTATTATAGAATACACCTTCAAATATATATGGATTTTATATAAAAGTTAATCTGCGGTCCGGACCGGACCGGACCGGTTTTGGACCAGACCGGACCGGACCGGACCGAAGACCGAATTTATTGGACCGCGGACCGGACCGAAGTTGAAATGGACCGGACCGAACCGGACCGAATTGAGCGGTCCGGTCCGGTTTTGCGGTCTGGACCGAGATTTGCTCACCCCTAGTTTGGAGCTTCAAGAGTCCATTGTTTCTTTCAATGATAATATTTTTCTATATTTTTCTTCCTTAACACTACTTGACAAGTTTCAACAAATGCTGTTTTGTTCCAGCCTACCGGCCCTACCCCTCAAAGTAATTACTTATCAATCATTTTTTTTCTTTTCATTTTAGCGAATAAAATGACGAGACACCACGTTTACGGCCTTAAAGTCAATCTAATATTCTTTAAAGTAAATACGTGCTGCGCAAGACGGGATATAGTAAGTTTATAAAGTACAAATCAGATTTTACCAAAAGAGTGCGCCAATTGGGAGGAAATTTCGGCAGCGTCTCTCTAATATCTATCCACCCACTTACCATCTCGTCTCTGGCTGATTACGTGTCGATGGCTGCTGGCCTCCGCCTTTTGACGGGATGTCACCTGGACGCTGGGTTGGCTTCCACAACAAGCTGGGGCTACAGTAACTTTTCGTTAATAATATTATTTTTAATTTTGTTTCAAAATTTAAAAGCAGTCTCGCTCCAGTCCAGTCCCTCAAGTTTTATCTTCTCGCGTACACCACCCGGGAACTGACAGTACGACTACTGTTCCGGTCGGTCTCGGGTTGGGTTTATCTCCGAACAGCGGCACCGGTTTGCCTCCCCCGAAGCGGTTTGCATTGAGGGGAAGAAAGGAGGAACAGACATCCTTGCCCTCTCTACCGTTGGGCCCGCACTCCCGTTTCTGGCCCTGTTGCTTACTCAGCCAATGCAAGTAAGCCTGTAAGTGGGACCAGAAGGAGGCACCAGGCATAGGCCGAGGCAAAAATTCTGGTGGCTTTTTCGGTAACTTGGCGAAAGTTTCCGTCGTTTGGGCCGTAGATATACCATACGGGGTAATACAAATCGGTTTCGGTATTTCCGTGCCTTCCCTTCAAACTTCCCCCAAAACCCTCGTCGTTCTCCCCTCCTATCTCACCCACCATTCTCTCCGTCGCTCCTATACCGGACTACTCTCTGTTATTCTCCCGTTCATTTGCTGTTCGTCGGTTCGTTCGTCCGATCATCCTCTGAAACGGCACCCTCGCTCCGGTACCCCCCACACGGAAAACGAGAAGAGTCTAACCAGGGGTCCCCTGGTCTTCATCCTCTCTTTCTTCGCTCCCTCTCCGCCCAGGGTTGCCGCAGACATGTTCTACTCCCACACAATGCTGACCAGGAAGGGCCCCCTCGCCACCATATGGCTCGCCGCGTACTGCTACCACAAGTTGAAAAAGCACCAGATTGCAACCACCAACATCGCCTACTCCGTCGGTACGCTCTCTGCGCTTCTTTATTTACTATTTCCTCCACCTCCACCGCCGCCCCCGTCGTCGTCTACTTTCCGTTTCTCTGTGTTTTGGGTTCATTAGGGTAAGGGTGTAAATAAATGAGCCGTTAACGTTCTTTGCTCCAACCATTGTTTCTGTTTAGTTCCCAATTAGCCGGGGATGGCATCATCTTCCACCTCCTCCAATTGTGTGTTCTATCTGTGACTTGTGTGCGGCCTCGTCGTCCTTTCACTTCCGTATCTCATCGCTCGCTGTTGATATTTTCCTTTCCAAACTACCAGTCTTTTCTGTTCCACCATCTTCTTTCCAGAAGTAGACTGACTGACAGCCTGACACTACTCTTAACTAGTACCGCATCATTCTCATGAATAATATCAATCCCACCTAAGCCACCGCGATCATACCCACAGCGTGAATATCCCGTCTTATCATTATATTCATCTGAACCAGTTTGATTTACTATTTACCCACCTTGGTATTGGTACATGAACACAGGGGGTTGTTTTGAACTAAAAGATCTCTCTTTTTAATCTGATGACCCTTAAAATATGTTTCTGCTTTTATAACCGCAGTTATAAAATATTGAATTTACTGTTTATTTCCCTCCGCGAACAGCAATGACGAAAAAAAAAGTGATTTTCAAACACTTAGTGTGATCAAGATCCTGCCTTTTGACGGGCCACCGTCTTGAAACACTGTGCGAACAGCAATGTCGAAAAAAAAGTGATTTTTGAAACACTGTGCGACGAAGATCCTGCCTTTCGACGGGCCACCGTCCTGGTACGCTAATGCTTGCACTCGGTTCTTAGAACCCCAAATGGGTTGAGGATTGATGATGACTACTACTACCACTACTCGTACCGCCGCCTCCGCCGGTGTTTTCTTGCCCCCGTTGGCCCTTAATTTCCCAAGACCCAAGTTTGCACTTTGGGTTTTGGGTTTATGTTTTTAAAGCAATTCACTCCCCTCTTCAAACAATTGTTTCGCCAAACGATTCATTTCCTGTCCCTTCTCAATCAGACAAGATCATCCCGGAAGTCGATGTCTCGTACCGGATCCTCGCCCACCTCCTCCTGGGCGTCGTCCGCATCTTCTCCAGGAAGGTCGACTTCCTCTACGACGACTGCCACGAGGCGCTCACCAGGGTACAAAAGTCCATGGTCGAGATGATGAAGCGCGAGTCAGGGAGGAGCCACGCACATATGCCCTCTCTCGTCGTAGCCACAAAAGAGGTCAGGCCACTGAAGAAGACCAACAAGGGGGCACTACATGCCCCTCCTCTTTCTCCTCAGACTCCTCCCTCCCAGGAAACACCACCTGCCAGGCTGTTGCTCACTGCTGGAGATGGAGCTGGGACCAGTAAACGTCCAAGGTTCTCTACTCCCGAGCAGCCTATGTTCACGCAGGCTCACCGCGGTTTTACTATTCCGGAGACGTTTGAGCTCGCCTCTTTTGATCTGGGGTTGCCTGAGGAACGGTAAGCTTATAAGCGTTTGTCATCTTTGGGTAGTCTGCTCGTTCATTTGGTATTGTAACGGTTGTTACTGGATGTTAACCGTGTTTTTTTTAATTCTCGTGCGTGGCAGTGATGACGACAATAACCATCACCTGATGCTGATAGAAGGTACACACACATGCTCTTACTAGGATTCAGTATATACTATTTCCTTGTTAACCAATTCATTCACCTGCATTTCTTGCTGCTATATTATGTAGATGATCAGGAGGAGAGGTCATTTTTCACTACGGTAAGGACACCCCCTCCGGAATTAGTATTGACATCAGCATTCATATCACTATTCAGAAATACCAAAGTTCCGATCTTTGTTTCTACATGATAATATGCCATGACATTTGATGTTTTTAATCATTTTCGTCATCTGCTCATTGATTCAAAGTCATACCTTCATTACCATGCAGACCAGCCGCCCAATCGTCGAACCTTATATTAGCCCCAACTATGATTGCTTCACACCAGTGGCAGAGTATGATTTAATTCGCTCTTAATATTTGTGATTCAATCTAGAAATTCCAGTTTTTGATTTTTTTTTTTTTTTTGTTTTCTTGTCCCTTCCCATTGCAGCTCTGTTATACAGGACATGATTAGTGTTGACCTTGAGCTCGTGACTGAGGAGGGAACAATGTCTTTCCCCAGCGCAATGAAATCTCTCAGCATAAATGTTCCAACTGACGGGTTTGATCCGTTTCAGCAAGACTACTCTGACATGCCATCGGAGATATATCGTAATGTAACTCATGGCAAAGCTCCACTTCATACCGGTGACGGATCTACGATACCCTCCACTGCAGGTATGCTGTTTGGTGAGCAGCCAATACAGATACATTCCAACATGCTGTATCAATTATCTGAAACGACTACTGTAAGCAAAATCATACACTGAATATCGTGGTTTGTTGTGGATCAGGACTTACCTCACCCCAGTTTACTGTTGCCACACCTGCCAAGGATGATGAGGGCCATCATTTCTTGCGGAAAAGGAAGTGGCAATTCAGTTTCGACAATGAAGCTATTGTTCTATCTAACGAGTAAGTGAATGAAAAGCATGATGATTTGTAGGATTCTTCTATAATAAATAAATCTCTCTCCTCTATCAACTAACTCTGTAATGTCATCCTTAATTATTTAAAATGAGGATTAACACTTTCACATTTGCCTTTTCTTTTCTGATTGGGGTGTGATTAAGTACGAAGCTATTTTGAAAATAATGAGGCATGATTGGTTTAGATGCCATTTTAAGTGTGTACTTGCTGCTGTTAAGGTTTTACTTCTGCGTATTTGGCTCGACAGCTGCATTTCATATCTGTATAGAAACATTTTGAAGTATTAACATGTGACACAATCGGGTGATCTTGTAATTGTTCCGTCAATGCATCCCCCAGATAACTTGATATTCTACATGCATTCCTTTATTATATGATTGACATCATACTTCTTTATCGTTAGGCATTTATCGTGCACATAGAAGCACATAAAATATAATCGACCAGACAACAATTTGTTTCGGTTTCTCACCAGCCATACGTACTACAGTTAACCATAAGGGAGACTGAACTTCTGTCTCTAATATAAATATACATCATTGAAGATTTGATCCATGTTGATCTTTTGTTGCATTTTAACGTCCAACTTAACTTTAGTAAAAGACCATGTCAACCTTTTGCATACATGCTCTATAAACTTTAATGTTTGTCATGGTACTCATGCCACCAACTTTGTGCCAACTCGGCTGACGTGGAAATGGGAGTTTCCTTTAAAACATGAAGGAAATATTGGCGAAAAATAATCTAAAAGATAGTGATATTGAGGGAATTCCAAATAAAACATCAACTTTTGCTAAAAGATAATTTATCTATGTTCTTCATTATTTAAAATTTTAAACTCACATTTGATCTTCATATGTATCATTGTGCAATGGTGTTATTCATGAAGTCTCATAAAACATGCTGGTGAAAAGGTATGTTTTATCCTATATCTAAGAAACCAGGAAAATGGTTATCTCAATGTCGAGGATGGTTTTGTGTCTAGTTTCACTAAGCCTTAATTATTTGTGCAACAACAGCTATAAAAGTCACAAAGATATATTTTTTAAAACTAGTTGGTTCGCTACCATTGACAACTAGGTTGAATACACACCGATGGGTTGACAAGTAGTAACAATATGGAGCAGGGAAGTTTGCCAAGTAACATTAAGGACTAATCGTCATTTGTCAAGGATGTGTAGTGCCATGGTTGTGATACAATAGTATGTCCATTGCTCTAAAGATCGCTATTGCGGTGTACGGAATAGAATATATGCATATACGCTAGATTATGTGATTTAGAATTTTTAAATATATAATTCATACTCTCATCTAAAATTATAAAATTACCAATGTTTTAGAAAGCGGGAAGCGGGAGGCGTGTGAAGAGCACCTTGTGGCCGCTTAAGCCCCAGGAGCGGGCGCTTTTTGAAAAAGCCGATACTGAAATTCTTCTATGATTTGATAAAAAGATATACATATTTGTATTTAAGTAATATATATATATATATATATATATATATATATATATATATATATATATATATATATATATATATATATATATATATATATATATATATATATATATATATATATATATATATATAGACAGCCTACACAGCAAAATAAAGCACCCAGATAGTTTTTAACACAGTTGTAATATAGTATTTGGGTATTACTAATACCCAAAGTGTTTACTTATACTGTAGCGAATATATTTATAACTATATATATATACTAAAATGCAGTAAGCAGTAGAAGATATATAATGTATTAATGTAGCTTATGCAGTAAACTAATAGAATATATCTAATGTTTTTTATTAATATCCAGTAAACATTAGAATATATATTACACTATAGAATGTATTAGTACATTATATCGATATAAGGTAGAAAGGTAAAGAAATACAATTTGCAGTAGATAAGTAGATATTTATGTATGTATTATTGTATTATAAAGTGTATTATACAGTAATGTTTCATATTAAACAATGTACAGCAGTAATGTATTACAGTATTGCAGAGTTATAGTATTGTACATTATATTACATGCTAATACAGTCACTCATGCACATACATAGATACTAGGAAAGTCAATATATAGTAGCTGCAACAACATTTGATTAGAAAAAAAGAAGAAAAAAGAAAGCAGTTGTAGAAAAATCCAGCGCCTAAAATTTAGGCGGCCAAAAGCGGGTGCCCAAAACAAGGAATCAGACAGGCAAATAGGCGGGCCATGCGTCTGAGTGGTCGCTCAAGGCTTTAACTAGGCGGTTGAGCCTCCTGGCCGCTCAGGCGGGCGCCTGGTGTGCTTTTCAAAACACTGAAAATTACATATGTAGACGCAAACATAGATACAATACCTTCCCTTAAAAATAGATATAGAATGCTAACATGAAATGTTCAATTTTTCTTGTTGTAGCGGCTAAAGCCACCAAGCTCATATAGTTAATGCTATAATTTGAAACAGAACGGATGTCCCATGATCAAACACCACACCCTATACATCTTCAATCGCTTGAATAGGGCAAGAAAAGCAACAATAATTGTCCCTTCCATTAAAACTAGTAGGCTCTGGCATTATTCCATCTATGACTAGCTTAAGATGCCGCTGCAATTGCAAGCTGCAACTGTTGTTGTTGCAATGAAATAGGGTGTGCTGCCTTTGCGGTGGCTAGCTGCAAAGGGCGCTGCCGCAACAATGTTTAGTTGCAACAACCCCTATTGCAACAGTCAACTGCAATAAGCCAACAACCACTGTCACCCCTCGTCCAGCTATAAAAGGTGTAAATGTCGTAATGTTTGCAAATTCCAGGATGCCGTGTTGCAGGAAGAACTTCTACTGCCATGGGACCTTGTAACGGCTAGGTTGGTGGTCCTCATTTCCTCTTCTCGTCACTTTCATTCGAAAACCATTACCTCTGGTTGCATAAGTGGGTGATTAGGTGACTTTTAGTTTTTAATTGATAGCTTATTGATTCATTTACCTCTATATAATATGAGTGTCATACGTCTCTCTATTAGTTTATCTTTAAAAAAGAAAGTAAGGTGTCCCCCTCTGCTCATTAACACACAAACAAGCCAACTCCAATATGCTTATATCTTGCTATTAGTTTATCAAAAAATCCAAAGGAAAGAGCTCCGAACGGTATGCTTGTATTTTAGCGATCTAGGTCAACTACATTTGTTGCTCGACCTACAGTTCTCTTTATTGCTTCTCTCTTTCAGGACAACCATCTTGCTGCACTTGTTATGCACAACGGAAACTCCTTATTTTCATCCCTTTCCTAAGAAATGCCTTAACTATTTCTATCCACTATTGTCTGATTGCATACCACATCTAATATTGTTACATTATGGTAGAGCGGTAGAGGTGTGGGAGCAGGGATGCAACAATAGTGAAGGGAGAAGCTCCAATGGTGGATGACCAATTGTGCAAGGTTGATTAGTAGAAGATATGGCTATATATTTTCCTTTTAGGTGTAATGTTAATGGGCTTTCTTGATGCATCCATGGTACCTCAAAGTATATTTGAGTTTATTGTTTATGTTAAGAGGATGTGCTAGTCCTTAAAGGTCAGTAGTGGAGTGGGGATTTGGGCACTGCATTTGAGTGAGTGGATATCGATTTTGACCAAAAAATGGTCTCAAAAACCCTTCTTCCCAACCTTTTAAAAAATATAACTCCACCTTCTATCCTTCTTGTATGAAGGCACAATACACCCAATGTGTCTAGGGCTGTAAATGGGTACGAGTCTACCCGTACCTGCAAAACCATACCCTTTAAAACCCGTCACAGATCTTGTTTTCTAGACGCATATACCCGCATATCCGCTTACCCATATGCCTGTGTCGTTATTGGTATACTGATGGGTATAGCCATATTCGTACCCGCTATATCCGTGTACTCGCAATAGCAAATACGTAAATAAAAGTTTATCTATGTATATAACTTTGTCATAATCTAATGGCTAAAAAACCACATAACATGATCTAATAGTTAGTATATCTAACTTACAAGTCAAAACTCAAAATTATGAGCTATTTCTTTTAGGTTCACTGACTCGGCTTTTCCCTTTCAGTTGTTCATCTTATAATCTTGCTTCTCAGTCTCTCAGTTCTCATTTTCGAGCTACAACTCACAAATTTGGAACTAGGGCTACGACAGTTGTAACCGCTTGGGCTAGGGCAGTCGCAATCGCTTGGGCTAGGGTAGCCTGTCAAGTCCCTCGCTCGCTTTGACTGTTGAATGACCGAGTCATTGGTTGCCTCCTTCCTTCTGGACTCCTCCGTCTACAAAACCCTGACTCTAATATGTCAACCACACTTCTATATTCCGTCATTATAGTCTACAAAGACCACGATCCATAGGTGACTGCCAACAAGCTAGCTTTAGCCGCACCTAAACTCCCATTGAATCTTAGCTCCAAGATGACAGTTCTGAGGCTGCCCACAAGTCCGACTGATGTCGAAGTCCAAGAGAAACCCTCTCTAGTCTACGCCCAACTCTTGGTTCCAACGTCAGGAATCTGTCCAACTGTCTCTACTTTGCCGTCCGACTGATGTCGAAGTCAAAGAGAAACCCTCTCTAGTCTACGCCCAACTCTTGGTTCCAACGTCAGGAATCTGTCCAACTGTCTCTACTTTGCCTCCAGCTCTTGTTGACATTCTTCCTGTTCACCCACTTGCTTCTTTGTGATGTGTGTTGATATGTAGATTGAGGGAAAAGGTATTGCAACTACAATCTACTCATTTGATTCACTGCCCATGTTGCTTTGTTTTAAAGCCATTTGATTTCTTTCACAAATTCTTTAGTTCCTTTGAATTGTGTGCTATTCATTTAGTTTCTTGTAGTGATTCCTTCTCCATGCTCTCAACTAACAATTATGTTCAATATTCATTGTGGTTGATTAGTTGAGTTTAATACATACTTGTCAAGGCGGCCAGTCGGTCACCTTTCTAGCTTGGGCGACCAGCCGACTAGTCGTCGATCAATCGACTAGTCGGTCGCCCAGTCGTAGGTATGATATTTACATAATATTGATCATCTACATATAGTTATATATAATAATCATATAGGTCCAATAATGTAAGCATTTATCCAAGCATATAATAACTTAGATTTGGTAAATAATGTCATAATACACCTCAAAATTTTTGAATGAAGACTATTCGATGTATTCAAATTAAACAAATATAATTAGATAGAGAAAAGTGATATACCATTATTGAATTTAGATTTTTAGTGCTTGTTGAATTGTTGTAACTAAATTAATTGAACTAGTGTATTGTCAATGAAATTGATGTTCACATCAAATTATTGCACGAGATAAGGGGTGGGGGATTAGAATAGCAAAAAAAACTTATTATTCTTGGCTCTGGCCTAACTAAGCGGCCGCCCAGGCTTGGTTTGGGCCGACCAGTCGGACTAGTCGGCCGACTAGCCGACCGGTCGGCCTGGGCGGACGCCAAATTGAGGGGACGCCAAACTGAGGTCTAAATTTGGGCGCTAGGCTAGTCGGACCCCCCTCCAGCGACTAGTCGTCGACTAATCGGCCGACTCAACAAGTATGGTTTAATATTAGTAAACTAATGGAGAACTTATTTATGACCGCATGTTACTTCACTATCCATCTGTCTTCACTTTGTCTTTTCCCTGCCGCCCATGAATAACCATAGAAACATGAACCGCTATGGTAATGAGAGGTCATCACTGACGTGTATTTACAAATATCGTTGATCTTGATATGTAATATCTTTATTAAAGACTTCAAAACATCAGAGGACTCTCTTGTTAATGAGCATGATGAGCATATGATAAAAAATTTGTACATAATTGTATACCTTTGAACCAACACTGTTTACTCATATTGTACACAGATCCAGTTTTGAGTAATGTGGGTCTAGACCTGTACCCAATTCCGGTAAATTAGATGGGTGTGGTTCTTGGTATGGTCATACCCACACCATACTGTTTACAACCCTAGATGCTCCATTATCGAGGGTAAGAGGTGCAGTAGTGGGAAGAAACAAGAGTGCATGGTGGAAGCTCCATTGGCCGATGATGAAGAGAGCAAGGTATGTAAATTGGAGATGGGCCTAGTCTATTTGGAAATCGGGATGCAGTGAATTTATGTATCTAGACAAGGTTCTGAATCCCGACCGCCACCACCACTACATGATAGGTGTAGCTGTTTGCTTTCTCCGAATCAATTCTTTGACAAGGATTGATTCCATTGGTGGTAGGTTTGGTACTTCAGAGTTTAAATTAAGATGCCATTTTAATGCTGGGAGAGCGGGAGTTTGGGTATTGGGTTGAGTGAAATTTGTGCATCTTCAGTATGGTAAATCTCCACAAGATGATGTAATTGTACCACTTGTATCAGAATCCAATCATCCATTGATAGCCATTGACCCTTTCCTCCTCTCCCTCTCTCCAGAAAAAGTCTTACTTCTTGCTTTCCATAATGGTATTGCCACTCACTATATTGGTGGTACTTGATGGGGGGAAGGAGTTGCCGAATGGGGAGAGGAGGGATCATACTTGATTACTTTTCATGGCGTAAGGATGCTATGCGCGATCAATGAATTGAAAAATGGCCTGAGCGGCCGATTAATTGGCCTAGCACCTAGGCTGTTTAAAATTGGCCCAAATCGCTGGTTATCTGTTTTGCAATAAATCGCTCATTTTTTTGTCTTTTTGCCCCTTTTATTCCCGCGCTTTTTGGCCGCTTTTTGTCCGTTTTTTTAAAATAAAAAGCCAGACAGGTGTCTAAGTAAGCTAAAAAAACCATTCATAAACGTAACATCACAATTCTTTTCTTCCTAGTAAAGGTATCGACAAGGCCCGTTCTAGCATTCGTTAGCCTTAATCCTGCATGGAAGGAAGAGTAGCATAACTATTACTTTCGAAGGGAAGAAAGCTTAGCGCTCAAAGAAAGCCTCTGAGGAGGGTAGATGGTGGGTGGAGACTGACTAACTTGATTCTCTATCTCCAGTTTTCTTGATTTTTGTTCTATGTCCTTTTGAGTTAATTTTCGAGTTGGTCCTGAGCGGCGTATATTGTGCACCTGTAACATTAAGTAAATTATACGGTCCCAAGTATTATTGAATGTAATATATACATTAAGTTTCCTATGATAAGCCCTAGTTCCAATATAGAATGCACACTTTGTATATAAGTCGTGATAATAGGGTACTACTTTGAAGTGTAATTTATACAAGTAAATTGCATGTAACTATTATCTAATTTAGAATGCATATTTTTATTAAATGTACTGCTGTAATGTATGACTAATTGATGATATGTAATGCACATATAACAATTAAGTAAGGTATCCAATAATTAGTGTATTGTACTGTTTAGTTTTGTAAACATGTGATGCATTTTTTTTCCTGTATCATGTATGTAGGGTGTTATATCCATGTCAAGTCTATTGTTTATTATATTATGGCTATAGTTACTATCTGATAGCTATCCTATAAACTATTTGGGTGTTTTGTGTTGTTGGTTAGAGTGTTTAGATATATATAAAAGTTCCAAAAATTATAGTATTTATATACATATATGTGTAATTTTGTATAAAATTATATAGGAAACTAAAAACCGTTTTTTCAAAATTCGGCTGCTGACCGCTTAACCAGTTACAAGGTGCTGTCAACACGCTTACCGCTTAACGTTTTTTAAAACATTGGGCGTGATCATGGTATTGAAAAACCCACTTTGAATCTCTCGAGGCTTATGCCTTGTGGCTTGAGGCTATCCCATTTGCACCTTGACATTCTCAACTATGGCTTTTGCCTCATAATGTTTGTGGCCCGCCTGAAAACGCAGAGGCTCTGGGACTTAGCTAAGGCGTGATCTTTGATTTTAATTGATAATGTTTAATGTTAACCACCACATTTTCTAACCTTAAGAACATTACAAACACTTTATTCAGAAAATAATATTTCGAGACGGTGTTAAATATAATTTAATTATTTTGAAAATTTAATCATCATTCTCAGAGCGACGTTTTTCAATCTTCATTGCTAAAGTTATCTGTGTTTGCAACTTAATTTCTTATATTTGTGAACTTCATCTCATTGTTAACTTATTTCGGATCCTTGTCCCTATCAATTCCAAATACGAAATCCCTTATTTTTTCTTTGTTAGTACATATTTGATCTAGTAGTATAATTAGTTGATACCTTATTATTTTCTGTAAATCTCTTTTTATATTTGAAAAGTTTCAAATATAATATCTATTAATTTATATACATATTTATGTTACATACGTGCATGTACATAAAAGATATATAAACATATATCTCTGTAAACATGAATATGTATATGCATGCATGATTCTAGTTATTAAGACCGCCTCATGCATAATTTGAGGCTTACGCCACAAAGTCCTCGAGGCTTGCACCTTGCTCCACTCAGACAAAAATGTCTGGTTACGCCTCACGCCCTTTATAACCTGGGGCGTGATAGGGCTGGGCAGATCAACGCCTAGGTGGCTCTTAAAAATTGAAATTTTAATCCATTTCCGTTGTATATGTACATATGTGGGTGTCTGGAAACTAGAACTTCAATCTATTTTCCTTGCATATGCCTATGTTTAATAATTTTATATACATTACTCCCGGCCCCACCCTAGTGTAGACATATTTATTGTTATACTTGTTGGCATTATATAAATATTAATCCACTCATATACATACTTTATGGTGTGGAACCTAGCCAGTTCCGTTATAGATATATTTTAATAAACCTTACAATTAAAACCAAGAAAGCCTCCATGAAGTAGACACAATGATAGGAGGGCCATTGGAAGAGTGCCCAATGTGAAGGACTCCATGGCATAAAACTGAAAGAAATTGACCTAAGACTATGGCCAGCAGCCTGCCTACAACTCATTGAAGCTTAAATTGAAAGAGACTCGCCAACTTACCGAAGTTTAAATTGAAAGAGACTCGCAAACTACTAAATATGAAGAACAAAGATACAAGTAAATACAGTCTTATGTGCCATATCATACAACACCAACTCTCGCTACATGAACGATATGCAGAGAATTTGCAAATTGCGAGAGAAACATGCTGGCCGATAACCTAGCTGGAGACACTTGTAGCACGCAGGAAAATAACTCAAGCTAACACTTGCACACGAAACTCTCTCAAACTATATGAGATGAAAAAGTGAAAGCTGAGGAAGCTAATTTTGCGGATGCTGCACTTAGCATAATTTTATGTAATACACTGGTTAGGCTGCAGGTAGAGCAGAATGAATGAATAAACTCCTGGTTCACAAAAAAAAAGGCTAAACAATGTAAAAGACAGTCAAACAAGTTGACAGAGAATAAAGACTTCATTTCATAGATTTGAGTCTTATGCAAAGACTACCTTCCACTAAACGGAAACTAAATTCAAGGTGAGCAGAATGAATGAACAAACTACTGGTTCACAAAAAAGAAAGCAAAAGAAATTTTTTAAACAATGTAAATGACAGTGAAACAAGTTGACAGAGAATAAAGACACTCATTTCATAGATTCGAGTCCTATGCAAAACATCGACTACCTACCGCTATTCTGAGAGGGATGCAACGGTAGTACAGGGTAGAAATTTCAACGGTCAATGAGATAAAGAGAACAATGTTGGCCAATATTCTCCCTTACGGATGTAATTTTAATAAGATTCTGTTTTTGATGGACCCCCAGTGTGCCTTGTCACCTAGGTGTGCCTATTTGGTTGTCTTAACAAGTCTGAGAGGGATGCTATGCATAGACAGATATATGCAGATATACATGTACATGTACATATGCACAAGTATGTCTGCATATATTAATATCGTTTTGCACTGCTGATGTCACGGAACCGATTGGATCAATGCAACTGTTGAAAATTGCAAGTGATGGCTAATCAATGCGTTTATTAGAAAACCTTGCTTCAGAGATGGGGGAGTTTACCAACACGGACCAAATTCCAATGGGCCTAGACACATTTTAGGCCCTGTACAAACAGACCCTATACTTAATTAACTAAATAAACTAGACTTCCATTTCATGGATTTGAGTCTTATGCAAAACATCGACTACCTACCCTATTCTGAGGGGGTTGCAACGGTAGTACAGGGTAGAAATTTCAACAGTCAATGAGATAAAGAGAACAAGGCTGGCCAATATATTCCCTTACGGATGTAATTTTAATACGATTCTGTTTTTGACGGACCCCCAGTGTGTCTATTTGGTTGTCTTAACAAGTCTGAGAGGGATGCAACGGTAGTACCGGGTAGAAATTTCAACGGTGAATGAGATGATGAAAACTAGGTTGGCCAATATTTTCCCTTATGGATGTGATTATAATAAGATTTTATTTTTGACGGACCCACGGTGTCTTGGGAATGTTGGAGTTTTTATTTAGAGGCTATGCTATATGGTGCCTAATATTCCGAACACTCAATATTCACTATTAAGCTATTTATGATTTTGTCTGTGTTGCAAAATAAATTTGTTAGCATGTTTTCCTATGGATACTTTGTTTTGTGTGTTTTCATTAGTTCATGATTCCGTATGATAGATTTTACGCATGTGCATGTTTAATGCATACATACGTATATATGAATGCAACACATATTCCTTATTTTGTATGTTTTCAACATTTTGTCTGATAAATTCTACACTTGTGCTTGTATATGGTTATGCATAGATAGATATATGCAGATATACACGTACATGTACATATGCACAGGTATGTGTGCATATGTTAGTATCCTTTTGCACTGCTGATGTCATGGAACCGATTGGGTCGATGCAACCGTTGAAAATCGTGAGTGATGGCTAATCAATCCGTTTATTAGAAAACCTTGCTCCTATATTAGGAGATGGGGGAGCATACCAACATGGACCAAATTCCAACGGGCCTAGACACACTTTAGGCCTTGTACAAACAGACCCAATACTTAACTAATTAAACTAGACTCTTCAAAATTCCTCTGAGCCTTGCTAGTTAGTGATTGATCTTGAAGTAACTGTATTGTTATTAGTGGTTTCGATAATTATAGCTTCTTTTCAGGTAACTGTATTCCATTAAAATCTGCGTCCAGTGTTTCTGATACTGTAATTGCCTGTGGTGACACCAAAAATGTATTGTCGGCCATTTTGTAGAATTAACAAATATCGGAAGTAATTTAAATATCTGATTCTTTCCTTGATGTGTTGTTGCAAATGAAAATGACTGTATTATACATGTATGGGTGCTTTTGCTATTGTCACCTGTATGAATTTACTGTTTTAGGATTTTTTTTTCCAGCAAAAATCTGATTTTGGTGATGCAACTGAAACTTTTAATTGTTACCTATTTTTCATTCTCTCATAGAAACTAGTTGCTTTTAATGGAAATTACCAAAGCAGCAATTCAAAGCCTGAAATATATTGGCTTTTCACATATATGCCAGTTTGTTATGCTCTGCTGTAATATGGAATGCTTTTTTCTTGTTGTGTCATTGAATAAATATTCCATCAAAACCACCAATTATGAGATAAGCGGTGTACTTCGGAAGTGTATTTGAATTGTGGGTAAATTTGTTCTAATGACGCACTGAAAATAAAAGAGGTGATGTTAGTATATCTAATAACTGCTTAAATTGTTGATTGTTTTATTCCGCCTATTTGAAAGAGTTGCTGTTTGCAGATTACAAGAAAGTCACTTCCATTTGTGATGGATTTCGTCCCCTGAGTAACTTACCTCTTGCTAAAAGAATGTTTTTCCAAATATGACATGCATTGCAGGATTTTAAGGAAGGGGCTAGATGATACAAGTGATGTAGTAAAAAAGAGAAGGAAAACCCCACATACCTATTTAGATATTTGGAAGGCCAACAAATTATCTGATCTTGACAAGGCTTTTCAGGAACCCTTGATCTGTTGTGAGTTCTTTTGATAGCCATCTTTTCTTGATTTCTTGGATACTTGTCTCCTGCTTGGTTACAATGCCCAAACATTTATGATTTTCGCCATCTTTTTTTCATCTTCATAGTTAACTACTTTGAGACAGAAGAACTTCCTCAAACCCGGAGATCTGTACGAGCTTCCTCTTCAAAGACAACTGCTTTAAATGCTAAGATCCCTTCTTCAACGATTTCTTTGTCAAAGATGACGCGCAGATCTGCTAAAAGGAAATCTGCTCCCGTGTCAACGGAGCAGAGGGACACCGCCAAGAGAAAATCGACGCCCGCTTCGATAGCAGGGAGTGATACTGCCATGGAGTCTGATCTTCCTCTGCCTGATGTGCCACCAGAAAACGGAGACGAGATGAATGTGGATGCTCATCTGAAAATAGATGTTGTTGCTGGGGAACCTCCTGTTGAGACTCCACTTGAAGATGGTGGTGATGATGCTTCTATTGGAAAATCAGTTGAGAAAGGAAAGGGCACATTTGTTGAGTCACCAGAAAATGGAGAAGAGACGAATGTAGATGCTCGCGTTCATCTGAATGGAGCTGTTGTTGCTGGGGAAACTCCTGTTGAGACTTCATTCGGAGACGGTGTTGATGATGCTTCTGCTGGGAAATCAGTTGAGAAAGGAAAGGGTGCATTTGTTGAGCCAGTTTCTGACGACAGGTTATTTGAGGCTCCCGGTGAGACTCCAGGTGACGGAGGATTGGTTAAGAGTTCTGGTGAGACTGCCGGTGACAAGAGATTGGATGAAGCAAGGCCTGTGGAATCCACCGAAGTGGTGGTATCTGATGTGGATACAGATTCAGTAAGTGTAATTGTATACTGCTTCTCTGTTGGATTTAATGTTTCTTTGCAGCTTTGATGATAATAATACCTCATGCAAAATTTCACAGGAAACCGACAGTGGGAGTGAATCACGTGACCGAAGTAAGGCTTTTGATATCCTTTCTCCTGGTTGCTTTGTGCTTTATGCTCTTAGAAATGAACCGATTGAACTAATCCTTTACACCTGTATATGCTAAATTGCAGGTGGTCTTTCAGCTAGAACAAGGTAAAGGGTCGAGCTGCTTTTGTGTCCACTGTATGTCAATATATAGCGGTTTCTGATAACAGTTGTTAACATAATTGCGTATGGTGCAGGGTAGTGGCTAAGAGCCTGCATAAGGCATTCAAAGTCCCAAGGTTCCAGGATCAAGGTGGCGCACTAAGTTTGATGAAGATATTGGATGGGAAAAACAGACCTGCATGTGCCAGATATTTCTACGAAACGCTGGTACGTTTTTTCATTGTGGCAGATGAGAGGATTTAAGCACGAGTAAGAGAGAAAGCAATGACATGTCTGGAAAATGTTTTTGCTCATATTGAGAATTGTGCAGGTCTTGACGTCACGTGGATCAATACAAGTCAATCAGGATTCATCGTATGGCGACATCACCATCCCGGCTGCCAGTGAACGGACATTGAGACCCGTCGTTGTACCAGTCAGCTGAAGGCAATCACAAGTCCCGTCTGACTCCTCTGTGCATACGCCGTTTTGACATTCTCTTGACTAATGCTCACTGCCAGTCTCTTGGCTAATGTTTTTTGGATCACCATGTAGCCGATTTGACAGCTTGGGTGTTGTATATAAGCTTATGCTTCACAAACTGACAATTTAGATGTTATGTATATAAAGTAATTGTCCTCTACATGTCTTGTTTTAGCAGTAGATATATAAATGTTGGTTGTGGATACAGATTCAGTAAGTGTAATTATATATATATATATATATATATATATATATATATATATATATATATATATATATAGAGAGAGAGAGAGAGAGAGAGAGAGAGAGAGAGAGAGAGAGTTAGGCTAGAATACACTCGAGTGTACGGATCGCACGAATACACTCAAGTGTGTTTGTATATCAAGATTATATTTTGCAAAATGTAAACCGTTGATCTTCACCGTCCTGCTATAACTAGGCTACTTACAAATTTTGAGCCCATTTAGATGAGTGTAAGTCACTCATCCAAGGGCAACAAAATCGACGCGCAAAACTAATTTGAAATGTATAATTTTTGCGGTCTTCATAACATGAGCTATATATATCTAAATGTGCTCAAATTTTGCGTATGAGTTGTTCACGAGATGTTTAAGAAGATCAACGGATTAGATTTTCAAAAAAAATAGTGCATCATGAAAAACTACTTGAGTGTATTCCGCTCCGGATACACTCGAGTGTATTCTAGCCTGACTCATATATATATATATATATATATATATATATATATATATATATATATATATATATATATATATATATATATGGAGATAATCCAATGCGGTCTGTATGTATTCCGGCTCCTTGCCGTTTCATTTGACGGAGGCACGCATGCGGCATCTACCGATTTTTCTTAGCTATGACGGAAATGCATATTTCTTGGCTAGTTTTGTACGGTCCTTCAATTTCCTTTTGTTTCTTCACGCGTCGTACGTTTAGTTTCAGTTTTTTCTTGTTTTTCTTAACCTGATTGATTTATAAAGACGTGGTGATTGGAGTGGAAATGGTTCGGTTTTTCTCCAAGGTTATTTAAGACACCATCCACTAGCAACGATAACTGATAGCCCATTGGTAGTCATGTGCAGGTGAACATGATTGTTCAGTGTCTCAACAAGAACAACAGGCAGGCTTCTTCAGCAATCATCGGCACCTGCAGTGTTCCTAGCCACTAAAAACCCCGGTTGTAGATCTCTTGACCAAAAATTGAAGGCAATGCTGCCAATAGGGCCATCATTCCGCCATTATACTGCAACGACATATGCATGTTGTTCGTAGCAACTTCCTCCTTGCACCAGCAAGCAGCAGTGAACCATGGTAAATCCATAACTATGGTGTCATGTTCCCCATCAGCTAGATAACCAGGCCGGCAGGACTTTTATTCCAATGGCTGCGACTTCTCTTTTAATTGTATTTCTTCTCCTCCATGAAAATATTTATTTTCACTGCACTTCTTCTCCTCCTATTGTAACTGCCTCCTTTTTGCATAGTACAAATATAAGTCTATCTTATAACCTCATTTCTATCTTGTTTGTTTTAATACTCACTGAACTTAACAGTCGTGCTTTGTTCTGATGAACAGTATGTTATATCTACTTTTACTGTTGACAGCGTGCAACATGTCAACATGTGTTGTGTGCTTTGTTTTATTGGTATATGATGAAATTTATACAACTTAACATGAGTTGCATTGCAAGACTTACATGTGGCTCATCTCTAATTTTATGACATTTCGTTTTTGTATTCAGTGAAGTGCTTAGATATTATACTTGCTGAGGCACCAGTTAAGACAATGAATACACTAACTCATATTTGATTTTTACCATTAAGATCATTGAGACCACTCAATACATGTTCGTTGTATGCCATTATATACTCTTTTTATAATATTTGACCTTTTATCTCTCTACTAATATAAAACTTTGTTCTGAGTCGCTGGAGTGACAGAACATGGATGGCTACTAGATAGTAAAGATCTTGCCATACCATTTTCCCCATTGTCACTGTTGATCGTGGGATCAATATACTTGCTGAGGCACCAGTTAATACAACGAATACACTAACTCATATTTGATTTTTACCATTAAGATCATTGAGACCACTCAATACATGTTCGTTGTATGCCATTATATACTCTTTTTATAATATTTGACCTTTTATCTCTCTACTAATATAAAACTTTGTTCTGAGTCGCTGGAGTGACAGAACATGGATGGCTACTAGATAGTAAAGATCTTGCCATACCATTTTCCCCATTGTCACTGTTGATCGTGGGATCAATATACTTGCTGAGGCACCAGTTAATACAATGAATACACTAACTCATATTTGATTTTTACCATTAAGATCATTGAGACCACTCAATACATGTTCGTTGTATGCCATTATATACTCTTTTTATAATATTTGACCTTTTATCTCTCTACTAATATAAAACTTTGTTCTGAGTCGCTGGAGTGACAGAACATGGATGGCTACTAGATAGTAAAGATCTTGCCATACCATTTTCCCCATTGTCACTGTTGATCGTGGGATCAATATACTTGCTGAGGCACCAGTTAATACAATGAATACACTAACTCATATTTGATTTTTACCATTAAGATCATTGAGACCACTCAATACATGTTCGTTGTATGCCATTATATACTCTTTTTATAATATTTGACCTTTTATCTCTCTACTAATATAAAACTTTGTTCTGAGTCGCTGGAGTGACAGAACATGGATGGCTACTAGATAGTAAAGATCTTGCCATACCATTTTCCCCATTGTCACTGTTGATCGTGGGATCAATATACTTGCTGAGGCACCAGTTAATACAATGAATACACTAACTCATATTTGATTTTTACCATTAAGATCATTGAGACCACTCAATACATGTTCGTTGTATGCCATTATATACTCTTTTTATAATATTTGACCTTTTATCTCTCTACTAATATAAAACTTTGTTCTGAGTCGCTGGAGTGACAGAACATGGATGGCTACTAGATAGTAAAGATCTTGCCATACCATTTTCCCCATTGTCACTGTTGATCGTGGGATCAATCTTACGAGACAAGTGTGATGTGAGTTTGGTCTCCCCCTCCTGAAAATCTTCATACCCATCGTCCAACAAAGACGTGACGTGCACAATAAGCAATTTTATTCTGATGAAAAATACAATGAGCATCCACAACAACCATAAGCCTAACCAAATCGCTCCCAGCGAGTGCTAAAAGAGCAACCAACAAGGACAAATAAGGATAATTCTGGTCGAAGACGGTAGTTGAACCCGACATTAACTACTCGAGCTGCGGGGATTTTGCTGACGTACATAGTGCGTGAGAAAAAGAAATGCAGCTGGAACGATAGTAGGATAAAATGGCGAAGCTAACCAACCGGGATTGCGTCTCTGTGAGAGAGAAGAGAAAATAATTGGACAAAGTTAACTGGTGGATGTCGCATGCGTGCCTCCGTCAAATGAAACGGCAAGGAGCCGGGAATACATACAGACCGCATGGTCCTCAGGCCGCATTGGATCATATATATATACTAGTGAACACACACGTGCCCATGCACGTGACAACAAATTAGTACACATTTCTTTATAATTTTATAGTTAAATATGCATATAATAACATTTCAAAATGTTTATAGCTCTAATAGTTTATAAAGAGATTTTTCTTTAGCATGAATTAGCATATATATATATATATAATGTTATTTTGGTCCTATTTTTAAAGAAATGATGTGATGGGAACATGACGTACACAAAGAGAGGGGAATTTGGTAGAGCAATGGGTTTATTGAGAAATCAATTATTAGCTTATTCAACTGAGAATATGAAAGTGGCCAATGAAGTGGCACCCTAGTGATAAAAGTAATGATGTAAGACTGAGAGGACACGAGTTCAAACCTAGGTGACGGGATGAATGAATCGCCAATTTTTTTTAAAAAAGAAAAGAATATGAAAGTGAAATTGTTGGACAAAAAGTGAGTATACAACATCAAAAGAGTTGTGGTAATTGAGTTTAAATGATAGTAACTATATTAACAGATTTGAGGGAGTCAGTATGGAATCAATATGGAAGATTGTTGAAAAAAAGATTGAATTATTTTAGAGGGAGATAATTTGATAGAGAGTTGAGAGTAGGTTAGGATGCTTTCACAAAATTGATTTTTTATTGTGTTATGGTCATGGGGAGAGATTTTTAGTAATTTTCATGAGGGAAAGACTTCTTTAATTATGTACCAACTCATGCACTCATGGAAATTAAATATATTATATAAATAAATTTTAATTTACAAAATAATAATTGCATAATATATAATATTTTGAATGCTTAAATGTTATATATGTTATGTATTTTTTGAATATTAAAAACACAACTTTATGTCATTTTCAAAAATAAAATCAAACTTTAGGTGAATTTGATATTAATATATGTCAATTACTAATTTTTACATGTATATTGAAACTTCAAAAATAAAAAATGTGTACTTGATTTTCTAAATATATTGACAAATATATCAAGAATGCATACATTTTGTTAACTTGTTAATTTGTTTTCATATTAGACAATATAAATCCTATATTTAGATAATGATATTCTTTTACAAAAATTCCTTCACACAACCGTGGGTAACAAATTTTTTGCTAATATTTCTGAATGGAAAAACCTATAGATCAAACTCCAACTAATAGTGAAAAATAATTTCAACATGGACCACTAACAATATATATTATCAATACATCATATATTTTTCAATCATATAATATTGAATTCATTGTGTAGATATTAGACACGAAACTGATAGGTTGATGGGATTACAAACATCATTATGATAGTTAAATGTTACAAAAAGATCTTTATGTTATGTCTGTAAGTGTATCATGTATCATTATCTAACAATAAAGAGTTAGTCCTTTTATTTTATCGTAAGATAGAAAATTAAGAGCATTACTTAAGACAATTAGAGTTGTAACACAAGCAATGTACCAAAGGAAAAAAGGTTTCGAAAAAGGCATTTATTTGCAAAGTAGTACTTCTACATTTTAATAGATTGGAGTCCACGTACACAATAAAAATAAATGAGGTAAACTTTAAAAAATGATATTTTATTAGACTCGTGATGAAGCAAGTTGTTAAAAAGACTCTTAAACACGACAACATGTAAAAAATGGTTTCAACCCCATTTTAATAAACATGAACCACCCAAGTGTAAGGAGACAATAATCACACGTTCAACACTTACTAATATGAATCGCAAAATCTTTAAGGCATAAATTCACATCAACAATGGCTAGTGTGGCCGTTCTCTCATTTATTCAACTTTTTTAGCTCCTTGTCTTTTTGCACCGTTCAAATTATTTTTCCAATATATATGCTAAACATAAGATATCCATCCTTTTTGTCACTATCAACCTTAAGCAGCTCTCTTTACCCCTATTTTCATATTTAACCAAGGCACCTCATAAATTTCTAATAACTTCTGCATTAGCCAGTAATTATACACATTTATTTTGAATGTAAATCAAATTTATTCCATCCAATATAGTCTTGACCTCAAAATCTGTTCAATACAATGGCATTAAAAGACTACAAAATAATTTTTCTATATTTAATCTATCAAGTATATTAGTTTCAATACAAAGAAGAATAAGAAATAACTTAATTTGAAGTACAATTATCAAAAGTTTCGTAACCTTAAATCAACAAATTCTAAGGCTTGATGAATGTTAGCACAAAATGCTATTACTGATCTTTCATTATCATAATTACGGTCATAAAATTATGTTATGTCGTCACAATGATTGATAGTAAATGAAAATTTGTTCAACGTAGTTGTTAATCTGCTAGTTTTTTCCATTTAATCTTATCTCAACCGGATGGTTCATTTGGGGAAAGTTAAGTAAAATTGATCTGCAAATTAGTTGGTTATGTCGGGCACAAGAAATGAACATGTGCTATTCTTATCAAACTCTATTTCTTTCTTTTCAGTTAAAAACAGAATGTATATATGCACAATAGTTGTCTAGAAGTTCGAATATAAGTACATATTCTCGTCTCCACTATTTTAGGTATATGATAACGTAAGTAATATTGTCTTACTTTGTATACGCTCAATCAAACGGCACAGACATGTCTTTCTCTGAAACCTGATTGACCTCTATGTTGTGATCAAACCACATCGTCATAAAGGTATTTCATTGTCTTGCTCACATGGTAGCACATAGTTGACAAGAGGCACATAGATGCCCTCCTATCATGCTACCACCAATAAGCACAAACGTAAACCTTCTATGTTCAAGTAGTATATTGAGAAAAAAAGTTGGGGAAGTTTGCTAAAGTCATACCTTTCTTTTCCCTGTGTACATATATCATGTTCTGTTACAGGCCACAAAATTTCTTCTAAGCATAAATAAGTATTGTAAACTACACATATCGAGATAGAAATAAACTAACAAATACATTATGATTTGTAGTGTCTGACTTTTTTTTGACCCAATAGACCTAGAAATCTAGATTAGCAATATCATACCTCCAGAGACCTAGAGAAAGGACAAGAAAAAGGAGACCAATGGGCTGAGAGGAAGACAGTAAGTAACAATCCAACCCAAATCGTGAAACCGGACAGTTGTTGATCCATTCTGAGTTCGACAATGTGATGGCCATCTGCAATATCAAAAGACACCACAAGAGGAAAAAAAGTACTTAATGATGAAAGATAGAGAAACACCGTATGAAAGTAAATCGAAAAAACATAAAATAGATATTGAACATGGTAGAGAAGGCATTAATGAGAGAAGGGTTTGGTCAATATTCCAACTTTGTAGAACGTGCAGTCCACTTACTGAGATGAACAAGTGTGTTTATGTGTGCACTCGTTAGCAGTTGATGCATGATATGGAAGCCATAGAGCTGCAATTCGACATGGTTGAGCTTGACGTACCATGATAGCCATTGAACAAAAGATGTCTGGAATCGCCTTCGTGTAGCAATGGTTTGCATCCTTGTTGTTGAAACGTATAGCCTTGTTGCGGAATATTACAAAACATCATAGAGCTGGTGGAGTCATGGAACTTACATATTAATTTCTTCATTCCAGTACACCAAGAAAGCAAAGTAGGAAGACTTGGCCGTAGAGTAGAATCATCCTCATCATCACGGAGACATCACGCCACAAAAATACTATAGGTACAAAAATCTGCAAGTCCATTCAGTTCAAAAAACATTGTTTCCGGACTCGTAAATCCAGATAGAATTCGTTACAATATGATTGCATCAGAAAGAAAACTACTTTTAGGAGTGTTTCGGTGGTTGGGGACAGAAATATAGATGTGGAAAACATAGAGGAAGAGAGTTGGGGTGGTTGGATAGG
The DNA here is from genome assembly GCA_963693085.1 of Alisma plantago-aquatica. Taxonomy (NCBI): domain Eukaryota; kingdom Viridiplantae; phylum Streptophyta; class Magnoliopsida; order Alismatales; family Alismataceae; genus Alisma; species Alisma plantago-aquatica. The sequence continues at coordinate 565,682,650 of OY856412.1, forward strand.
AGGAGGATGCGAGACTATCGTGAAGTTGTTGGCAAGGTCGTGAGAGGGTGGGAGAGTAGTTACCGATGGGCCAGGAGGGAGGATTAGAAATGACTGGTCGTGGGAGTTATGATGTGTGCGTAAGTCGTGGGAGTAGTGGTGGAAAATAGTCGTTGTAAAAAAATAATTAGATAAATAAATTCAAAAAATTGGAGAGAAAATCAGGAGGAGACTCATGGTTATGAAAGTTATTGGTTGCTGTTATGATAATCTCAGACTTTCGGGCTTTTGGGTGTATGGTGAACGTAGAAAAAAGAGGTAGTCGAGGATGTAAAAAGAATTAACCAAGCGTGTGTAACGGAAAGAAGGGGAGATTGAATTCCATCTTATGGTTGTTACACAAAAAAAGACGTGGAAAAGACGTGGGTGTAGAATGAATTGTCAGTTACGTAGAAGTGGAAGGGGTTATCGGAACTTGTAATTTGAAGATGGTTAAAAAAACCGAAAAAGGAGAGAAAAGGAGAGTCAAGGAGAATTAAGCATTTTGAAAATGCTGAAATCTGATTGGTTAGTGGCACATCTGTAATTTTAAAAAACTATTCACTCTTTTTATAGTAGTATATATATATATATATATATATATATATATATATATATATATATATATATATATATATATATATATATATATATATATATATATATATATATATAGTTAGGTTAAAATACACTCGAGTGTACAGATCACGTCGTGCACCCCAATGGTGTTTGTCTATCTAGACCATGTTTTTTTTAAATCTTATCCATTGATCTTCATGGTTACAATAATAATAGGCCACATACAAAATTGAACTCATTTGGATGAGTGTAAGTCACTCATCCATGGGCAACAAAATCGACACACAAAATTAATTTTAAATATATGATTTTTGCCTCCTTTAGATGCACGACCTATAAGTGTCCAAATGAACTAAAATTTATTATATAGTACGTTCTTATGATAATTAAGAAGATCAATAGTTTAGATTTTTAAAAAATTTGTTGCATCTTAAAAAATGACTGAGGTGTACGATGCCTCCGGTACACTCAAGTGTACACTAGCCTGACTCTCTCTCTCTCTCTCTCTCTCTCTCTCTCTCTCTATATATATATATATATATATATATATATATATATATATATATATATATATATATATATATATATATATATATATATAGCGAGAGAGAGAGAGAGAGAGTCAGGCTAGAATACACTCGAGTGTATGGATTGCACGAATACACTCAAGTGTGTTTGCATATCAAGACCATTTTTTGCAACATGTAAACCGTTGATCTTCACCGTCATACTATAACTAGGCTATATATAAATTTTGAGCCCATTTGGATGAGTGTAAGTCACTCATCCAAAGGCAACAAAATCAACGCGCGAAACTAATTTGAAATACATAATTTTGATGTCTTCAAAACATGAGCTATGCATATCCAAATGTGCTCAAATTTTGTGTATGAGTTGTTCACAAGATTTTTAAGAAGATCAATGGATTAGATTTTCAAAAAAATATTGCATCATGAAAAACTACTTGAGTGTATTCCGCTCCGGATACACTCGAGTGTAATCTACCCTGACTCTCTCTCTCTCTCTCTCTCTCTCTCTCTCTATATA
>OY856412.1:565694293-565731793 GCA_963693085.1 Alisma plantago-aquatica
TACATCCCACAAGGATGACAGACATATGACTTCCACGTTGGCATGAGGTCCACACTTTAATGCTGGAGAAGCGACCACTATGAGTAAATCATCAGATTTTGATTCGAAAGCCACCATCAATCAATAGATTCATGATAACACCCCCTATATGATTTAGTTTTTGATGTAAATGTCTAAAATGCATATATCCTAGATCTCTTACCCAAAATGAAGAAACAACATACTTAACTGATCAACTAAAAGAATCTACATGATGGACTTGGTTTCAAACCCTAATTCAACCATTTGTTTCTCTATTTCCCTAAAAGTTGTGAACTTTAGTCATGTTGAATAGATTCTATGTATTATCATGGTAAATCTTGATAATTAATCACATCTACCCTTTTAATCACTAAACCAACAACCTATGTTGATGCTTGAACTCTATTATGACCCATATCACTTTTTATGCACTTTTGATGTTCCTAACGTACATTTATGACTTGTTTTTTTTGACCTTAATGATGTACCTTGCTCTATTTTTATAATATTGCTTCTTAATGGCACCTTATTATTTATCAACCTTGAAATCAATAACTTATATCCCATTATGATATAAGGAACATTCCCCTGTTCCCCTTTTGTCATGTTTGTTGCATATGACACTTAGTATGCATGAATGTGACACCTTCATGATGATAATGTAATAAATTGATGACTTAACCCCTTTTATACATTAGAACCTTTTAGATATTCCTCATGATGTTTTATGACTTAAATCCCTAGGGCCAACCCCTCTTGTTCTATGATGTTGTATGTAATCCTAAACCAACTAGTTTTTGCATAATGTGGTTCCTATTACTTGAATCATGTTCTTGTACCTTAAAATTGATTTGGACCTATAATTTTATGTCCCCATACTAAATCAGGAAATATCTTTCTTTAGGATCGATTTATTGTGGATGTCCCACATAGTACATATATCGACCCCAAATAATATAAATAAACTATGTTGATAATTGCATGTTTGTGGGAGTGCTGAACCCAATCTTAGATAATCATGTATAGAACCTAGGGTCATCCATCAAACCTTGGAATGTGATTCATATGCCCTACCTTGATGATCTTACTCTATTTTATGTTTGGATCTCATGACTTGATGAACCTTAGTCTTGTTTTCCCTATTATGAGTATTTTGGTCTTAAAACGTATGTAAGTGACATAAACCTTCTAATAATTGTATAAGACAAATGGAACCTCAAAATGACTTGAAACTTGGAACACACATTTACGACAGACCCTAGATCATTATAAGATCATCACATGTACATAAACAAAACTCTAACCATGGACCTAATAAGTAAATAACATGTTGAACCCTTCTTAATGATGGTTTATGTTCTTAATCAAGTGTTTCTTGTGATCTTAATGGTCAAGGATAGGTTAAGAATCTTAGAATTAGGATCATGGGCTCTAATAATCATATAATTATGGTTTTCTTGCTCAAACCTTGATTTGTATGTATGCTTAACTTACAAAATATTGGCATGTAGTATTGTTATTCTATACTTGATGATTTGATTCGATGATTTTATAACTTGAACACGTAATATAAATCTTCATTACACTTTGAAACACGGTTTGCTCAATGACATTGGTCATTTGAGGTCTCTCACATAGAAATAGTGGTAGCTAATGGCTTTGAGCCTCACCCCCCACATGCCCCTTCTAACAACAAGTTGGTTAAAGGCCTTATCTTACATGATTCACTTGGTATAATGGGAAAAAAAATTAATATATGGGTTTTTATGTTCCTAAGTTATTAACTCTGTTTGCTATTGTTTGTTTAAGGATAGCACCGGAGAAGTTGTCTTGTGAGTAATGCTCAAGTTATGCATATTGTAAGATCCTGATATAGTGTACCTGATCATACTTGTATAATGTACCTCTTAAATGTGTGATTGGAATTTTAGATTCAGTAGTGTTGTTATAATAATATAGTTGTTGAATGTTAAGAATTGTTGGCGTATGCATTCTGTTATTTGTTCATATATAGTAAGCATTTCACTTCTAGATTCATGATTTGATATTACCATGCTAGGGACAGACGCCCGAGTCCTTTTTCCATTGACTTTCTTGTCATTTAGAGTTTGGATGAAGTTAATAAACAATCCTTGATAGATTATATTTGAGCATGAACAATAACTACAACAAACATTTGCTCACCTTGAAATAAAAAAATAAACTCAACCTTATAAGCTTAATAAATTTTCCTTGACAGACTAATTTGATTTAGCCTCTAGGTTAGCACCTAGATGTTCTAGAACTAGGTGAAGACTTGTGTAATTCTTGAAACATTTTTTCTCTCCTCCTATCATGTAGTATAGGTTGTAGATTCGGGAGGGTTAGAAGGGGAAGATCCTATAGATGAACACCCTGAAGATATGTTTATGGAATGTGCTTAGGGTATCTACACATGTGTGCACCATGTTTTTGCTAGTTATCAAGGTGTCATGATACTAGACTTCCTAGTGAGTGTGGTAACTTGTTTTGGTTTTTATTTCATTCAAAAATAATACGATGGTTTCCATTGGATGTTTCGACATTGAAGGAAACCTATTTCAAGTATAAGTATATATGCACATATGAAAATGTACGACACATAGAAAGGCAATGAGTGCCCATGCAACCTAAGAGAATGAGATGTAACATCAGTATGGTTGAACATTTTTAGATGATAAATACAATCTATAGAGTTTTTGAGATTCACGATAAGGTCAGGATAGTAGCCATCCTAGATGATCTAAGCTAGATGTTGATGTTGATGCTAATGGCATGTGTTCACTTCATGATAACCTAAGTTTTTGTTTGAAGGATTCAAGTATGTTTTGATGATATAGGATGAGTTTTTACCATGAAAACCTATCTAGTCTAGTACCATGTATGATACATGTGGATTATTTGATGTGCTACATGAAGCTAGTGGGTTGGCATGCTTGCATGCACCTAGATGATTTAAGCTAGATGTCGATATTGATGCTAATGGCATGGATTCACTTCATGATAACCTAAGTTTGTTTTTGAAAAACCCTAAAACCCTAAAGAAGAGGAATTTGATATATGTATGTTTTCCATATAGGTGAGGGAGATGTCCCAAAATCTTAGATGAAGTATATGATGTGTGATCTCCATGATTAGCCTCATACTCTAGTTAGTGGTTCCATGTGAAGGGATCAAATGGTTGCCTTTGTTTTCAAAAGTTGGGTAAAAGCTTGGTATGACTTGATGTTGGTGATTAGTATGTTTTGACTTGACATACACAAGTCTTAGCTAGAGTGACTTGAGATTACAAAGATCTTCTTAGTTACAAGTGAGATGGTTACAAAATCTCAATGTTGATGATAATATTGTCCCTGAAAATGATGCTAGATACATAAAGAACCTCACTTGAGATAAAAATAACTCGATATGTGTATGATAAGTCACTCTTATACGCTTGATATAATGTTAAACCATGGATTACATGAAAAATATAAGTTTGAAATGATGAGATTGATATAATGATGCCTTGAGATCTTAGATTGAATGGTCATCAATTATACAAACTTCATTCTAGACCTACTGAGCTGTAATGAAAATGATTTGTACATGTACCAAGACCGAGAAAGACAAGAGAGATATAATGTCTCAAAGGCATTGTTCAACTACAATTTGGCTGAAGGAGATCCAATAGGTCCCCATACACTCAAGTTGATTTGGAATGTGAAGAACCTTGCTAGATTGGGATTTCCCTTGGATCAAGAGTTGGCCACAATTGTTATTCTACAGTCACTGCCAGAATCATACAACCAATTTATCATGAACTACAACATGAACAATTTTGACAAGTTGTTTTTAGAATTACTTGGCATATTGAGGAAAGCTGTAGCACAAATGAAGAAGTACAAACCCAAATATGTGATGATGATCAGAACATTGGAGTCCAAGGGAAAAGGCAAAGCTAAGGAGGGTTCTAAAGCTAGTCATAAACCAAAGTCTTCTGTATTGAAAGCTAAGGGAGGAGTAAATAAGGAAGGGAAATTCCACCACAATCACCAGCCTGGACACTAGAAAATGAACTATCCTATTTATATAGTGGAACTCAGGAAGAAGAAGGAGATAGAGATTTCCACTTTAGGACCCAAGAAGAAATAAGCTAGAACTATGTGGAGTAAGAGTTGTTTCCAGTAAAATTGGAATATGTCATTTTTCCTGATGGGCATGCAATAGAATTAGTGAATTGCTATTATGCACCTACCATTAAAAAACCATCATGTATCTTGTATGGACAAGAATATTATGAATATTTTATGTTTTTATTTAAAAAAAGTATCTTATATGGAAGTGTTCTATGTCTCAAAATCTACACTTGATAGTTGTAGAGACAAATATGTATTACACATACACTGAATGACATGATGGCTCAAACAATGAATACCTATAGCATTGTCATCTTGAGCACATAAATGAGAAGTGAATTTCTAGAATCCATGTAGATGACTGTCTATAGTATTTTGGTTATTGTACCAATAGAGACATCCGAATCTCATTTGCTGAGAAATATGACCAAAGAATTTTTCACTAAAAATAGTGGGAGAGCGAGCATTCTATTAGGCCTCATGAAAACTGACAGATATAAACCTTTTAGAACAAATTCTAGAAGTAGTTACAAAGTACCTCGCTATATTTGACGATGATGTCATCAGATATGGTAGATTGCATTTAATGAAATACAAGTCTAGATCTCTTGAAGTGTTCAAGGTGGTCATGAATGAAGTATGTAACTATTGGTAAAGTATTAAGACACTTCGATATGGTCGATGTTGAAATATTTCAAACCAAGAGTTTGAGGACCTTCTGGAGATTGTGATAGAGTATCACAATAAACTCCACCAAAAACATAATGACGTATCAGAAAGAAGGAATCACATCTTGTTCAATCATGGTGTGATTAGCAATAAACCTAGTTGATCTTCAAATTTTCTTTTGGCATATGTTTTACACTAAAATAATGTATCGTCTAAAATGGTTCAAAAGACATCATATGAGATATGGCATGGGAAGTGTCCCAATATGTTGTTTATAAAGAATGCAAGCTTATATAAGAAAATGGTTTCTTGAAAAGATTTTTCCACAAGTTCTATTTTGTTGAATAATACTTTTATTATCCAATCTAACAAAAAATGTTTGTTTCCATGATGGCTGAATTCCTTAAGAGGAATTTAATTCCAAAGGAATAAATGGGAGAAAAGTAGAACTCAAGAAGTTTGAGACTAATAAAAAACCATTAAACCTAGTAAGTGTTTTTTTTTTCTTTTTTTTGTTAGTAGCTACATGTAATTGGTAGTTTCAAGGTGAGGATAACACTCATTGTCTTTCAAGACAAGGGTGTGTAAAATTATAGAAAGCTGATGCTACTTTAAATCAATATTGTTGCTAACTTGATTGGCTACAAAACTAAATGAAACCTTTTATGAGATATGGTCAAAAGGGATACAAAGGCACAATTCCTATTGGTTGGACTCATATGACTCTCAAACCCAACTATAGATCTGTATATATGGCAATGAACTCAAAATTCACTAAGGTAGTGAGTGTCACATAACCCTAGTCATGACAAATATATATTCCAATATTAATGTACATATATAGTCAAAGCCTCTTATAAATTATCACATCCTTATTGGTTTCAACAAAACTCAAGACATCTAAACCCTATACTTTGACTTATACTGTTGTTACAATTCAAAATGTAGTTGATTTCTATTTCCTTATATAATTTATCAGGGTTTCTAGTTATATATCATTTTGCATAGGGAGTGCAATGTAAACTCCACCATACTATAATTCCTACTCATGATAAAGACTATGATTCTCTACTGAAAAATTATTGATCTTTTCCTAGGGAATATTCCATCTAATGTAACTCACATACATCATGTCTTTAGTAAGGTGTATGTATATATATTTCCCTCAATCCTTGTTACAAATATAGGATGAGAATTTGTTTTCTATGACTAGTACGGATGGACATTGAGTACAATCAAAATAAGAAAGACGAGCGAAGTGTATTGGAATAGCTTATAGACGAATTTACTATAAATGTAATATAAATCAGACTTTACAATCAGAACAAATCCTAAAACTAAAAAACAAAATATCAAATGATATGTTTCAAATGTTACACAAATGAAGGTTATGACAAGAGATTATGTGTTAAAAGTGGATAAAGCCAAGAGAATGTTCATCTTATTTTGGAATGATAGTTGGTAAAACTCAAGAAATTCATGGTACAAATTTGAACTTATAATACACATAAAAATATTAAATATTAAATTCTAAAATTTGCAATATATGGAATTAGGGCTAGTGGAGCTACGTTCAGGCTTGCGAACCCAACTTTATTCAACTCAAGAAAAATAGTGTTAGAGTTTGCATTTTCATTCAATCCAAGTGGTTCGTAGTTTTGAAACTAACATCCAAATATAAATTGCACCCGTACTAGATGGACAAGTGCAAGAAATTAGGCTCAAGTAAGGTCTTGACATATTATTCTTAAGGTATTAATATGTACATAACAATATAAGTTTAGTAAATTTCTAAAATCTATCATAATACATTGTCTAATAGTAAATTATATTATTAGTAATATTTAAAAAACCATACAATATGTTAATATCTCTTTGGATAAGTACTGAAAATCATAGATACTTGGTTCAATTTCATATTACACTATAAACCCAGGTTTGGTTTTGAGCTTGACTTAATGCTCAAAAGTTGAGTGGCCACTTCTCGGATGGGCATTTTTCAAAGGCCTAGATGCTACTCTGACTGAGGTTTGACTTAAAAGCCATTTTTGAAATACTGCATATGGAAGCTAAAACGACATATATTATGTGTATCTATTTCTGTATTTTTTATTTGCCTTGCTTGACAAAAAATCATGGAAAATGATGGGCAATGTGTGAACATTCTCAAACTTGAATTTGGTGTAATAAATAATTAAAGACAGATGAATGAATGTATATTTGGTTATTAAGGTAAAAATTAAATCCTAAGAGATAAATGATAGTGGAGGGTAGTTGGAAAGAGAGATAAATGGGAGAGAGAGAAAATGTGAGACAAAAATGTGTGTTGGTACACATTACCATTTTCTTAAATATAATACTCATTTGGTCGGGGATAATTGCCGTTTCCCGTATAATTCATGTGCAGGGTACCACTTTTAAAATATCGTATTCATTTTGCCAAGTACATAATAACATTTTAAAAAATGTAATACTCATTTTTATGTAACTTATACTATTTTTAATATATGTTGCCACTTTATATAATGTAATACTCATTTCTTTTACATAATATCATATATTAACCATATTAATACTCATTTTTCATGTATGCAGTGCGCTTCTAAATGTTACTCGGTTTTAGTGAATAATTTAAATGTACATTTTTATAAGTACACTGCCAATAAAATAATCATTTTTGGTATGCACAAGATCATATATTTAGACAACCATATTCTTTTTTCAATTTTGTTATTTTTTACATGCAACATAGATGTGCAGGGACCCACCAAATATTGTCGTGCACTATACACACGTTCGATAATGTGTAGACTATTGTAAGTATTGTATGCATATTAAAATGGTTGGTTGGGTGTCATAAGTTCTGAGGAGGTGGTATATAAATAGGTGTACATGGGTTGGTGTGTATCACTACTCTATCTAAAATTGTCCACCTTGCCAAAAGTTTTTGAAAGACTTTATTAGAAAAAGAGATCGTTTATCGCTTCTATGTATTCAATTATATAAATGAGTCATGACAAGATCAAAGAGGGGTGATATATTAAGAGAATATTGTTGACTCACCTATATTATTGACCCTAGTAGACATTTTGATTCAAGATATTATAAGAGAGCTTATAAAAAAAGAGTATCCGTTTTCCTAGTATTGTTTGAGTAGCAATACACATCACCCCGTCTATACCCATTTTTGTACCCTCTCTTGGGACTTTTGAAACTCAACCAGCCATTTTGATAGCCATATAATACATTGCGGTAGTCAGCGGATTCCCAAACATGCATACAATGCAAAACAATATTTGATGGTCCCCCGTACATCAATGTTGCATGCAAAATAATACAACAACTTGAAAAAAATGAATAAATGAGTATCTTATTCAGTATGTATACATAAAAAATGTTTGCTTAAATTTATGCGTGAAAAATGAGTTTCAAATTTAAAAATGCATCATAGATATAAAAATGGGTATTAATATAGGTTACAAATGGTATTATGTACATATAAAAGAAGTATTGCATTATAAAAAGTGATAGTGTATATTAGAAATGGTATAATTTACATACAAATGAGTATTGATTTCTAAATATTTGGTATTGTATATATTAAAAATGACTTATCTTGACCAGAGTATGTTCCATCACAAATTTGATTGGAAAAGAAGGATCTATGTAGCCAAACCCAACATGGTCGGGATTGAGGCTTAGATGATGATGATGATGATGATGATGATGATGTGCATATAAAAATTGTATGCTTAAATTTATTCATGAAAAATTAGTGAAAATGCAGTACGAATATGAACAATGGGTATCAATATAGGTATAAATGATATTATGTGCAGAAAAAAGGAGTATTACATAATAAGAAGTGGTAGTGTATTTTAAAAATGGTATAATTTACGTAAAAATGAGTATCATATTGTTTAAGATGGTACTATTTACTTGAAAAAATGAGTACTATATTTTAAAAATGGTATCATGTACATGAAAAGATGAGTGTTGTATTTTTAAAAATTATACTGGGAACAATAATCTTTCCCTAGAAAAGTGAGCACTACAGTTAAAAAATGGTACCGTGGAACAATATTTACTTTTCGCTCACACTTTATATCTCTCTTATTTAATATATCTTCATAACTACCTTCCACTATCTCATTATTTATCTTGTGTTAATTTTGTATTAAACTGCTTAATATTATCTTGGAAAAAGTTCACCTTAGTAACCTATTCTTGCTCCAAATTCTAGTCAGATGCTTACAATCACGAGAGTGTGGGCATGTTTCTAAGGAACAGTGTGTTGCCCATCGTATCTCTATTAACATTCATATAATATAATGCAACACATGGATACAATGCACATCACAATTTGGTGGGTGCCTGTTGCATGCAAAAAAATGCAGTAATATAAAAAAAGTATTTCTTTCTAAATATTTGGTATTGTGTATATTAAAAATGAGTACTTCATTGAAGGTGCACTTAACAAAAATATGGATATTTAAATTTATTAGTAAAAAATGAGTATCTCATTTAAAAACTCACAACGAATATAAAAATGAGTAGTAATATAGTTAAAAACTGACACTTTGTACACAAAAATAAGTATTGCATTATATAAAGTGGTAGTGTATATTAAAAATGGTATAGTTTACATTATAACATGAGTACTACATTTTTAGATGGTACTTTCTAACTGACAAAATGAGTAATGTATTATAAAAATGATAAATATGAACAAATTGAGTATTATACCTTTTTAATATGCTTTTGGGTATGAGACCTAGATATGGGCCATGACAACCTAAATTATGCATGTGGGTCTTGGGTGCGCGGTCAGACGTTCATCCACAACCACAACTCCCTTAGATTCAAGGGTAGGATAACTCTCTTTGATATTTGTTTGACGAATGTTGGTTAGTTATAATCAACATGTATGGAACAATGGAGAAGTGTAGTAAGATGTTTTTTCATGAACTTATACAAGCATCATGTTGGTCTCAAAAAGTTCCATACAACAATGCAGTATTTTATTTCCCTACTTGTCAGTGGAGTGGGGGGGGGGCAGCAGGGGCAAGTGCCCCCTCCAATTTTGAATTTTTTTAAATATATATATATATATGTTGTGTATATTTAATATGGTATCAAAGTTAATATTTATCTTTATACTTTATATGATTCACACACTTATTAAACTATTTCAAATTCTATAAATTTTCTTTTATAAATAATATTATTTCCAATATGATCTTAAGTAAGCATGACAAATATGGATATATTAAAATAGGGTAATTTTATAAAAATAAATGACGTTTCTTTATTTTTATAAATACATCTCCACATAATTGACAAGTTGTTTTTTATTAAGCATATTAACAACTATACCAAAAATATATACATTAATGTCAATTGACTAACCATTAGGCTACGTTTGGTTCGCGGTACTCCGCGTGGGCATGGACTGAAATACTGTCGAACAATCCAAACCTGCGTTTGTTTGCTTTAAATCGAAATTGGGATTGCACTAGCATGGGAACAGAGTCCCGATTTGTGGATTGTCTCCATACCGCACACCCCCACGATACTACGGAGGTATTGGTGTAAAACCCGATACCCCGTGCCTCCGACCTTCAAGCCTCCGACTCCTGATAAAAATCGGCCCCCTTCGTCCAGACTGGCGACTGCCCCGTCAGCTTTCAAAGTTGTTGTGCCAACGAACGCTACATCTTTTCTCTACCGAATCTGCATCAACATTGCTGCGTCAGGCTTTGAACTTCCTTTCCCGTCGTCAGACATTTCTATCTGTGGCTTCGAAATTACTTTCCCATCGTTGAAGTTTCCGTCTGTGAGGATACAGTCCATGCCCAGCCTCGAGCTATCACTCACCACAGTTGTGCCAGTCCTTCAACTTCTTACCTTGACTGCTGCAGTTTCCGCTTCCAATCACATGCATCATTCACCTTCCTCTCCTACCACAGAGTTTCAGGAGGACCTATATTCACCTCACGCCCAACAACAATTTTTTTCCTCTCCATTCATTCTTCTGGATCATTTATGTACCCAATATCCTTTCCTTGTTGCTCCCAAACGCAGGTAGGTAATAACGGAACCAATACCAGTTGTATACCATACCGGCATGTACTTTGTGGCATCCTGTTGAAATCCATTCCGGCAAACCAAACACACCGTTAGTTTACACCAATTTTATAATGATAAAATAAGAAATTGATATCTATAATTTAATAATATATTTTATGATATCTAATTAATAGTATATTTTATGAAATGTCAAATATTTTGTATTATGCCTAAATAAATAATTAAATGTATAATAGTTATAACAAATACACATTTCTATGGTTAATGAGGAAAAATTGACCAGTATCTATAATTATTGGTATACTTTATGAAATATCAAATATTGTATATAATATATAAATAATATGTGTGTAACAAATATAACAAGTACATAGGTAATGAGAAAACAAAAACCAATATATACATTAATAATATACTCCATGAGATATCAAATAGTGTTATATCATGTATAAATAATTAAATCTATAATAAGTATACCAACAACATAGTCTATAGGTGTATATGTTAGGTGTGCGGATGTATGTTGACTCTTTTCTATTACGAGTGTAATATATGATAGGAAAGATAACATCAAATGAAATATGATATTCTTAGTAGTACATGGTGTCATGATAAATTTACTAATAATATTTTTAAAATATATGTATTGCTTTGAATTTTTATACATCAATAAATATTTATTAAAATAATGTAATATTATGTATCTTATGAAATTATTTCTTAAAATTATACTTCATTTTGTAAGTTGTGTAGATATTGTTTCTCTAAATTATATATATTATTTCATCACGATTTTAAAGACAACAAACTTTTTATATTTACCCGATTTCCAGTGCAACATAGAAATGACAGTCCAAATAATTTAGTGAACAATATATTGTCACAACATATATTGATTTATTAGATAAAATTAATAAATAGGTTTATCACCATCAAAAGTATCTTTATTTCACAGTAAATTGCTAGTGATATTTTCTTGATTTTTAAATAATAATAGTAATTGTCGTGTGGTACTACTTATATATTCAATTTTCTTGACTTTATGTTACTTTTTAATTACTTGAGTTGTCAAATTCATCAAGTAGGAAATTACCTTTTTAACTTTAAAAAATATATAATAATCTATGCAGGTTGCTATTTCAATCTCATCTTAAATGTAAAAAAAATCATAAATGTATATAGAATGTTATAATATACACACACATTAATATATATACACATATCTAAAATTAAGTACTCCACCAAGTGATGAATTATGTCTTCAAACTCCCTTTTCATTTATGTAAGATCCATCTATTTTACTCTCTAGATCTAACTAAATAGGTCAATTAATATATGTCGACACTCAATATAAATTCACATATTTACTTAACATCACTTTTATTTGTGCCCCCCTTCATCATGGGGCTGGCTCTGCCACTATCGCTTGTTAATATGGTTAGATTCCTTGATTACTTCATTTTTGTAAGGATTTCCTCACTCTTATTCAATCTGGTGCACTACTCCAAACTAAGAGGGGGTACAAGAGAAGTAATACAATACAACTATTAAAATGGTATAGTTAGGAAAAGGGGAAAATCAAACGACTTTCACCATTATGTTGACGATTTAAATGAGTTTGGAACAAATTATCTGAAATAGATGATTTTATGCTAAGAAAAAAGAATGGATATAACACCCCTTCTGGTGTCTCCATTTTGATTCGATGTATTTTAATTTTGAAAAAAGAAAAATAAATGCCTACTCCACTAATCAGGGCGGGCCTCTTGCTGGAGACACCAAATGTAATGGCTTCCTCACCCAGGGATTGCACCCAATAGCCATTTTTTAGATTTTATTTTTTATTTTGTATACTTAGATATCATATGATATCTTATTTTGATTTAATTATGTTGTTTGAATTTAACTATTTATTGAATCAAAATAGAAAACTAATTAGTATGAACAATATAATGCATATCAAACATATAAATTATAAATTAAATATATTTTGTGTTTATATTTGTACTTTTATATTGAAATAAGATAATTAAAGAGATATGTATATAAAGATCCTGAAACATAGGGTGTGACGGTGCTAGGATTTGGTGTTGGCGATCCTAGCGACGACGAACGTACAAGCAACACAGTCAGGGGGGAGGGAAAGCCTCCTGATCTCCAGGACTATCGTTTTGATTTGGGTAGGACAAGCAACTCCAAAGCATTATCAGGGGAAGGATTCATGGTGGTACCAACATATTACATTTAGAAGGAGTTCAAGAAACAATGAAGAAATTGATACTCGAAAGTATATGCATAAACCTTGATTACTCTAGAAGGACGAAAGAGATCTAGAGCGATTAAAAAACATTCAATATTGCATCCATGGAAGTCAAGAACATTAGTACATCACCTGCCAAGTTCCCTCTGTTGGGTGTCAGAACCAGTAGAAGGGGCTACACCATGAACTGACAAAGAAGCGATTCCTCATAATGGAGTTTTGGCTACAGAGCAATCAAGACCTTTGATATCATGTAAGGATGTGGTGGATGACTTGCAACCAAATGATATGTTCGTTACCTAGGATCTGGGGGTGACACTAAGATTGGAGGATGTCTTGTATCATCAAAAGAAGACATGTCATTGTTCGATCTAAGAGATGATGCTACTGAGGGTGTAACTTACCAAATATGGAACCCTACCCTAGAACTTTGATCTTTTGGGTTTGGCCAAACAAGGTGAAGGGTTAGATCTAAAAAGATGTTTTGTAAAATCCTAAAGAGCTAAGCATGTAAAATCACCCTAATGGAACCTAATTGAATGAGTAATTAAGATAATGGGCCACTAATGGTCCATGTGACATAAATCATATAAGAAGGTCTCAAAAGTGAAAACAAACTTCAAATTCTTAATCTACACATCAAAATGAGTCTACATGTCAATTTTCATCTATTTTGGACAACCTTGAATAATAAGGTAAGTTTAGGAGAGAGAAAATGCATAAAAGGCATAAGTGATAAATAAATATGGTATATGACACCAAAATATGCAAATAATGGTAAAATCATATTCATCACATCAAATATAGCTTAAGGATGAAATTTCACCTAATATGTATAATCCTAGTATCATTAATGCATGAGGAGAAAGAAACTAAGGTTTTGATAATTAATGCATCTAAAGTTTCCAAAAGTTAAATCTAATTCCAAAATCAGAATCTACATGTCCTAGTTAGTCTAGATGCAAAGTTTCACCTCAATTGAATAATGTTTGCTATCTCACTTTATATAAAAAGGAAAATACCTAAAAATCAATCCTAATGTAATTCAAACTTTGGTTTTTCATTGATTTACATGTCACGATTTATTTCAGTTGATTTTCCTATGGTTTTTTGTCACACACTTATTTCATTTCTTTCCTAAAGTTCTTCATGAACACTCTTTCACACTTCTTTTCAATTTTTTTCTTCTGAGTAAGACTCAGATCCGCTTCCCGTCTCCTACGGTCTTCTCCCTCACCGACCTCTTTCCCTTTTCCCGCTCGGCACAGTAACAACACTAAATTCTTTCCCTCTCACCCTTCTCTCTTTCCTTCCTCATTTTCCTCAAATTTCCTCTCCATTACCTTCCTTGATTCCTTCCGAACTCATTGGTTATAAATATCATAAGGTTTGCGGCACCATTGCCCTCTTCCGCTGAGCGCTGCCTAGAGCCCTTGTTCGCTCTTTGACCCTCCTTTGTTCCTCCCTTCTTTCCCTCTTCTTCTCATCTCTCCTAGTCTTCGGATCCATGGGAATTCACTCCCTAACCTATGGAAATCTATCTTATGCTATTTTATGACACCAAGTTTTCTTGGTGTGCACCGAGCGACTCTCCCTACTCACGTTGTGCAGACAGCGCTTCGTGGTGGCAGTGATGTGTCACTGTGGTTCCGAGGTTGGTCGTAGGGCTAAAGGACCACCTCGTCTCTTCTCTCAAGGTCTCTAGTTGCCATCGACACATTCAATTACACGATTCATGGTGAGTCTATTATTCGCCTCTTTTGTTCCTCGGTTGAGCCATCCACGACAACGAAGTTCAATGTGTGTTGTTTGTACCTTATTTTCTTTTGCCTGAGTCCCTCGTTCTCATCGGCGATGTTGCTTTTTATTTTAGCTTTAGATTCCTATTTCCCCCATCTGATCGAGCCTCTACTGCTACTCAAAGATCATGGCAATGGTGCGGGCAAGGGAGGAAGGAATCCCCCTGTTAGTATTCTGCTTTTAGCCCTCACTTGATCCCTGTTTTTTTTCTTCTGCTAGGGGTATTTTTGTCCTTTTCAAACATGTTTTGTCCTTTTAGTCAAATGCTTTGGTGGTTTCCGACATGGAGAGTTGGTCGAAGATGACTGGGCCATGTCAGCAGCCCGCCTCCTCTCTCTCAAAGTTTTGCTTATTTGACATTTCGAATTATTCTGATTGGTCTAAACTTGTAAAATTTATAACTAATTCCATGATTGTCCAAAAAGTATAAATAAATACTCGTTGGAATAAAAAAATAAGACCTATCTAATGATATAAGTTTTGATGGATAAATACAATGTTTAATAAGGTGAGTTTTCAATGGATCTAATTAATTAGGAATTAACTTATTAAAATCATAACTAAATATTTATAAGTCAGAAAAATATAATAAAATATGTTTTAAACTCAGAATGATTTGAAATAAAATGTGGTATAGTTTTGATAACCTAAATCAAAAATAATGAAAAAGGTAATTTTAGGGTTTGAATAATGAATATGGATTTGACACAAAATCTACCTATATGTTTAATAGGTTCTTTGAAGGCCTAGGTTTGAACCTAGTTGGACCTTGGGCTGTTTTAACTCTAAAGTTGAGGTATGTTTGCATACCATATTATTCCTTTGAGCAATGAGCCTATATTTCTTCTTTCTCTTGGTCTTATGGACAATAGCCTACACATATGTCTTTTCTTTTGGAAATCTTGGTTCATGTGAACTACTTTGCTTTGTTACTGATTTTGTGATCATGGATATTCTCTTGAGCTCTTTTCTTTTGCCTTGGTGCATGTTGGACTTACTTGGTGATATGTGCCCACTTTGAGATGGATGTTTATTTGGTCACATGTGATGTCTTTTGTCCACTTATGAGGTGGATGTATATGTTGGTCACTTATGTGGTGACTACTTTGGTATAATCTGTCTATACTTTCTACTTGCCTTTACATTTAACATGATATGTGATTCAGTAGCACTAGAGTAGTGTAATTTCATTGGTTTTGGGTTATGTGCCCTTTATACTTTTGGGATGGAGGTTATGTCCCCCTTACCTGGGTTTCAAATTTATGAGGTTTGGCCCACATTATATATATTGGGGGTTTGGTTATGTGCCATTCTCTATCACATCTCAAGTTTATGCGGCTTGGCCACCATTGTTATTTATATTGTTCTATGTTTATCTCACATGCATGCTGGATGATGATTATTGATAGTGGGTTATGTGCCCTGATTACATGATAAGTGCTTATGTGGCACCCTTTTATATGTTGTTTGGTTATGGCAAGTATCTTCCTTGTTGTTATTCTTTCCTTTTATTCCCTATTTGGGTAGTCCTTTTCTTTTCTATGGGAAGCCTTTTATATTTGTTGTCCTTTATTCTTTTAAATTTCTCAATTTTCTATTTAGTATGCATATACAAGCCTTTGCTGATGTCTTCTATTTTCTCTTCTTGCTGGGGTATGCTTCCAACCCTAGGTGAAGGATATGGAGAAAATTTCATAAAGACCTAGACTTAGAAGTTAAAGCTTGGAGACAATCTTGAGGTGGTTTATATTTCCTCTACATGGATCCTTATGATGTACCCTATATGTAAGTTTAAGATGTTATCTTGTTTTATAAATTGAATATAGTCATATTTTTATTCTACTGCTACACTTTGGTTGTTTTGTATATCATTAATAAAGATTTGGAAATTTTAGACCCACTCCAACATATCCATTAGGTATGTTTGACTAGAGGTTTGATTCTTCAATTTTTTCATAGAGAGGTGGTGTCACTTCTTTACAACATGGTATCAGAGCCCATGGTAGTCGAAATTTGACTATTTCAATTTTGTCTCCCTAATAGAACCCTTGACTTGGATAGTGACCTCTAGGTGAGATGTTCACCATAGATTTGATCAATGATGATCTTCTTATGCAATAAGGTTTGATTTGAGGATGAAATTAGGTTATGAGTAAGTAATAGGTTATGAAGACCTTCATATGGAAAATTGTGACTTGGTTCCACATTGATTTTAGGCTCACCATTATTTTATATCGCATGATTCTTCGAAGAAAAATATATTTTCAATTATATTACTATGTGTACAAAAGTTTCTCTGGTTTGTCAATGTTTTCTTGAACTAAGTCACAATGAAGAGAAACCCTAGATATAGTTTATTAGAATCTAACCCTAGGTTTTGTGACTAGGATTGATATAAAGGTGTAGTTGACCTACCCTATGACTTTTGAATGTTCATGTAGGGTTGATAGGTTAGAGACACAAGGACCTAAAACTCAACCCTAGATGGTATGACTTAATAGTTGGATACATGAGAAACATAAATCTCTAGAACTTTCACAACTATGAGATGTGGGTAGCTCTAAAAAGTTGTTTAGTTTGACGTGTTAGGTTGAACCTTTTAAAGGGGTGGAGAGTAGTTGGTTATTGATGATTGGATGTATAGATTTCAAGGATGAAATCCTTTTTGAGGGTTGGAGTGCTGTAACATACCAAATCTAGAATCCTACCCTAGAACTTTAATCTTTTGGGTTTGGCCAAATAAGGTGAAGCGTTAGATCTAAAAAGATGTTATGTAAAATCCTAAACAGCTAAGCATGTAAAATCACCCTAATGGAATCTAATTGAATGAGTAATTAAGATAATGGCCACTAATGAGTCATGTGACATAAATCATATAGGAAGGTCTCAAAAGTGAAAACAAACTTCAAATTCGTAATCTACACATCAAAATAAGCCTACATGTCAATTTTCATCTATTTTGGACAACCTTGAATAATAAGGTAAGTTTAGGAGAGAGAAAATGCATAAAAGGCATAAGTGATAAATAAATATGGTATATGACACTAAAAGATGGAAATAATGGCAAATCATATTCATTACATCAAGTATAACTTAAATATGGAGTTTCACCTAATTTGGATAATCCTAGTGTCATTAATGCACAAGGAGAGAGAAACTAAGGTTTTGATAATTAATGCATCTAAAGTTTCCAAAAGTGAAATCTAATTTCAAAATCAGAATCTACATGTCCTAATTAGTCTAGGTGAAAAGTTTCACCTAATTGAATAATGTTTGCTATCTCAATTTATCTAAAAAGAAAAATACCTAAAAATCAATCCTAATGTAATTTGGACTTTGGTTTTTCCTTGATTTACATGCCACATTTTATTTTAGTTGATTTTCCTATGGTTTGTTGTCACGCGCTGATTTCATTTCTTTCCTAAAGTTCTTTGTGGACTCTCTGTCATGCTACTTTTTGGGGTTTTTTTCTTCTGAGTAGGACTTGGATCCACTTTTCATCTCCTGCGGTCTTCTCCCTCACCCACCTCTTTCCCTTTTCCCACTCGACACAGTAACAATGCTGACTTATTTCCCTCTCACCCTCTCTCTTTTCTTCCTCCTTTTCCTCAAATTTCCTCTCCATTACCTTCCTTGATTCCTTTCGAACTCGTCGGTTATAAATATCATAAGGTTTGCATCACCATTTCCCTCTTCCGTTGGGCACCGCCTAGAGCCCCTGTTTGCTCTCTGACCCTCCTCTGTTCCTTCCTTCTTTCCCTCTTCTCATCTCTCCTGGTCTTTAGACCCATGGGAATTCACTCCCTAACCTTCAGCAATCTATCCTATGCTATTTTCTGACGCCAAGTTTTCTCGGTGTGCACCAAGCGACTCCCCCTACTCGCGTCGTGCAGACGACGCTTCCTGGTGGCAGCGATGTGTCGTTGTGGTTCTGAGGTTGGTCGTAGGGCCAAAGGACCACCTCGTCTCTTTTCTAGAGGTCTCTAGTTGTTGTCAACACCTTCAATTACATGATTCATGGTGACTCTGATGTTCTCCTCTTTTGTTCCTCAGATGAGCCATCCACGACAAGGAAGTTTAATGTCCAGGTGTTTGTCTGTACCTTGTTTTCTTTCGTCTGAGTCCCTCGTTCTCATCAGTGGTGTTGCTTTTTGTTTTGTCTTCAGATTCCTATTTCCCCAATCTGATCAGGCTTCTACTGCTACTCAAAGCTCACGACAATGGTGCAGGCAAGGGAGGAAGGAATCCTCCTGTTAGTATTCCGCTTTTAACCCTTGCTTGATCCCTATTTTTTTTCTTTTTCCGCTAAGGGCATTTTTGTCCTTTTCAGATGCGTTTTGCCCTTTTAGTCAAATGCTTTGGTGGTTGCTGATGGCAAATTGGTTGAAGATGACTGGGCCATGTCAGCAGCCCACCTCCTCTCTCTCGAAGTTTTGCTTATTTGGCATTTCAAATTATTCTGATTGGTCCAATCTTGTAAAATTTATAACTAATTCCATGATTGTCCAAAAATTATGAATAAATACCCGTTGGAATCAGAAAAATAAGGCCTATATAATGATATTTGATGGTTAAATATTTTTTTTAATAATATGAGTTTTCAATGGGTCTAATTATTTAGAAATTAACTTATAAAAATCATAACTAAATATTTATAAGTTAGAAAAATATAATAAAATATGTTTTGGACTCAGAATGATATGAACTAAAATGTGGTATGATTTTATAACCTAAATAAAAAATAATGAAAAATACAATTTTAAAGGTTTGAATGAATATGAATTTGACACAAAATCTACCTATATGTTTAATAGGTTCTTTCAAGGCCTATGTTTGAACCTAGTTGGACCTTGGACTATTTTGACTTTGAAGTTGAGGTATGTTTGCATACCATATTATTCCTTTGATCAATGAGCTTATATTTCTTCGTTCTCTTGGTCCTATGGACAATATCCTACACATATGTCTTTTCTTTTGAAAATCTTGGTTCATGTGAACTACTTTGCTTTGTTACTAATTTTGTGATCATAGATATTCTCTTGGACTCTTTTCTTTTGCCTTGGTGCATGTTGGAATTACTTGGTGATATGTTCCCACTTTGAGGTGGATGTTTATTTGGTGACATGTGATGTCTTTTTCCGACTTATGAGGTGGATGTATATGTTGGTCACTTTTGTGGTGACTACTTTGGTATAATATGACTATACTTTCTACTTGCCTTTCAATTAAACATGCTATGTGATTCAATAGAACTAGAGTAGTGTAATTGCATTGCTTTTGGGTTATGCGCCCTTTGTGCTTTTGGGATGGAGGTTATGTTCCCCATACCTGGGTTTCAAATTTATGAGGTTTAGCCCCCATTATATATATTGGGGGCTTGGTTATGTGCCATTCTCTACCAGGTTTCAAGTTTATGAGGCTTGGCCGCCATTATTATTTATATTATTCTAGGGCTATGTTTATCTCACATTCATGTAGGATGATGATTATTGATGATGGGTTATGTGCCCTGATTACATGATAAGTGCTTATATGGCACCCGTTTATATGTTGTTTGGTTATGACAAGTATCTTCCTTATTGTTGCTCTCTCCTTTTATGCCCTATTTGGGTAGTCCTTTTCTTTTCTATGGAAATCCTTTTATATACGTTGTCCTTTATACTTTTAAATTTCTCAATTTTCTATTTAGTATGCACACACCAGCCTTTGCTGATGTCTTCTATTTTCTCTTCTTGCTGGGGTATGCTTCCAACCCTAGGTGAAGGATATGGAGGATATGGCATAAATACCTAGACTTAGAAGTTAAAGCTGGGAGACAATCTTGAGGTGGTTTAGATTTCCTCTACATGGATCCTTATGATGTGCCCTATATGTAAGTTTAAGATGTTACCTTGTTTTATAAATTGAATATAGTCATATTTTTATTCTGCTACTACACTTTGGTTGTTTTGTATACCATTAATAAAGAATTGAAAATTTTACACCCACTCCAACATATCCATTGGGTATATTTGACTCTAGGTTTCATTCTTCAAATTTTTGGTAGAGAGGTGGTTTCACTTCTTTACAGAGGGACTATTTAAATCCTAGAAATTCAATGTTGTAGTTAAACTGATATCAAAGGATGGGTATCCGACCCTCAAAGACAAGATAAGACTTCTATGAAAAGCAGTGAGCATCTTCAACCTCATAGATCTAGATAATGACTATTTCTTGGTACAACTCCAACTGGAGTAAGACTATATATGAGTTATGACGGGGGTCCTTGGCCTCTATTTGGCTCCTATTTATCTGTACATAGATGTCACCCACTTTTCTCCATAGAAAGCACCTACATCAAAGATGATGATAATGTTGATCAGAATATCAAACTTGCCAATTCATATTTACCATGACACATTCCTGAATATTGTAGGGAATAACATGGGAAAAGCAATCAAGGTGGACATTAACACCACAATCCAAAGATAGGGTCGATTTGCAAGACTAGGAGTAGAAATCAGCATGGGAAAGCATATGACTACCTTCGTGTCCATTGACATGAGGAAGTATCAAATACAATATGAGAATATACCATTTATATGATTGAATTGCGAAAAAATTGGACATATGGATAAAGAATGCCCTCTGAAGAATATGGAGATCACTCATAACTTGGGATTAGAGAACACTAAAAAATAGCACATATTTGATGAAAACATCAACATCAGTTCTCTCCAGCAATCCAAACAAAACCATTCTTCAGGAAGCCAAGGAGGAATGGGCAATCCGAGGAGAGGGACAAGGTCCCAAAGTGCAAATGTTTTCACAAACTGCAGAATTCAGATAGCAAAGAGGAAGTTGAGGAAATTATTGGGGACACTTATGCTTCTCAAGGAGGACAGAACACAAGAATTAATTCGAACTTGCACAAAAAGAATCCCAAACCAAACTAGAAAAACCAAGACACGACAAAGCAGACATATAAGAAGAATGCCCAGACTGAAAGAAATAAAGATGCAATGAGGCCTAATGAAGAACCATCACATATGGAGGAGTCTGAGAGAGCACACATTGTGGTCAATCTCAATGATGATCAAGTCATCGAAGGAGGAACTATTCCCACAAACCCATTTCAAAATGTAAGATTCAGTGTAGGAAAATCAGAACCCAGACTAGTGAACTATACGGGGAACCCCTCAGTAGGGATTCACTTAAGAAACATGAAAAAACTAGTTCCACGTGACATTACCAAATCCAATTCAAGGAAGAGGGGAAAGCAATCCCATCAATAGGTCTCAAAGAGGAATCATGTGTTATTGTTGGGGAGGAGGACACACAAATGATGGTTAGTTCATGATAACCCTGACCTAGAATGTCGAGGTATCTGCAAAGATGGTACCCAAACCGCGTTCAGGAATCTAACACTCAAATACAATGTTTCCATTCTTGTAATCCTTAAATCGGGCTGTAATGGTGAACAAGTTAAATGTATCATAAAATCGATGGTTTCTCACACTCACATAGAGTGGAGGCACAAGGATACTCAAGCGGTATCTGGTTCTGGTGGAAGGAGGAAGGTCACCATATCGAGATATGTCAATCACACAAGCAATATATACATTATAACATCGATGGAAAGATTTTTATCACATTTGTTTGTGGTACTATCTTAACAATAGGGAGGAGACTCCTTTGGAGCAGACTAAGATTGATCAGTATTGCTTTTGATAAATCATGGGATGTCATAGAATATTTTAATGCATACATCTTCCCACAATAAAAATCTAGGGGGAAGAGGATAAACTTCAGGATCGACTGAGAATTTATTGAGGCAATTGAGGAATATGCCTTAGACGACCCCGGTGCTAGTGGACCTGCCATGACATTCAAAAGAGGTTTACTTCAAATTTGACTAGATAGAGTTCTGGGTAACTCATTCTGGCTAGATAATTGCACTAATGCCTTGGTCCAAGAAGTTGAACACATCAATTCAGACCATGTGCCTATCATAATAACCACAAGTCTAGAGAGGAGAAAAGTTATATGAAGAAAACACACACTATTGCAATGACATGAAGTTAAAAAACTTTGCATGGTCCATCAGCTCCAATTGGAGATGTGAGGGGAGTTCCATGAAGAAAGAATCGAATTTTGTAAACAATGCATTAGAATGGGACCTTCAAATACTAAAGGAAAAGAGGAAATGAATGAAATCACTTCAGATAAGGCTCCTACTTGCCAAAAGACACCTGTCAGAACAATACTCTTCGGAAGTAAAGAATGCGATCATTGGCTTATTCATGGAGGAAATGAGGTTGGAGGAAATTGAGTGGAAGAAAAATACACATTGTGAATGGATTAAACTAGGGGATTGGAATAATAAATATTTTCATACCTTGGTCAAAGCACCAAGACGGTGAAATAAAATCTCCAGAATAAAAAACAATGAAGATTTATGGTTGGAAGACAATGTGGCCTTGGCTAAGCTTGTGAACTATTTCTCTGACAGTTTTACTAATCCATATCTAGGTTCAAGGGTGTAGAATGTGAGAAGGTATGTGGGTTCTTTCCCATATCTAAAATAAGAAGATAAGGATTCCATAGACAAAATCCTACAGGAAGACGAGATAAAGATGAAAATGTTCACTATGGCCCCTGGAAAGGCACCAGGCCTGAACGAAGTAGACGTCGGTTTCCTTCAGCACAGCTGGTCTGCAATCAATTAGAGTCTTATAAAGTTTGTCTAGGGCCCTTTCTTAGGGCATCATCTTGAGCTAGGGTCGATGGAATCCACAATCACATTAATACCCAAAATCTAGCATCCTACCAGTTGCAACCACCTATAGCCAATCATCCTAAACAACATATGCACAAAAGTGCTATTGAAGACACTAGTGAACTGCATTAAATCACACCTTGATGGATAGATTTCCCCAGCCCAAATGAGCTTCATTCTAGGAAGAAGCATTCCTGACAACATTATCCTCATGCAGTATATCATCCACTTAATGGAGAGTACAAAGTCTAAATGACTCTCAATATCTCTCAAAGTGGATATATCTAAGGCTTATGATAAGATGAGTTGGGACCATATATATGATACTTTATGTCAACCCTCAATTCCCCCTAATATCACTCACATTATAATGTGGATCATATAAACTGGCCAGTTGTCCATAGTATAGAGTGGAAGCAATATCTCTCCTTTTAAACCTTCTCGGGTGTCAAATAAGGCGACCCACTTTCCCCTTATGTCTTTGTATTGTGCATGGAAGGGTTTTCCCAAGTTGTTTAAGTGGAAGATGAAAATAAATGATGGAAACCCGCTCAATTTTCTAACAAGAAGATAACTTTATCAAACTTGTGCTTTGTTGACAATCTAGTATTGTTGAGGAAGCATATATGAACCAAGTAGTCGGTATCATTAAGTGATTCTATATGTTTCAAAATGCATCTATATAGAAAATTACTAAATAGAAATCATCAATATTCTTCTCTAGACAAACACCCCCACTACATGTCGAGCCATCAATTCCAAGTTGGGAATGCCTCAAGTCTAGGATTTTGGGAAACACCTTGGCATCCCAATAGTCAACGAAAGAAATTCAAAGAAGATCTACCTGGACCTAGTCAACTCTTACCAATGCAAGGTTAACAATTGGGCCAATAGAAATCTATCATTGGCTGGTTGAATCACGTTAACAAGGTCAACTCTCGCTACTATAGTTGCACATGTGATGCAAGCATCAAAAATATCATCCTTTATCTAAAACAGATCAAACCAAATCATGAGAAACTATCTATGGAGTGGATGCACACAAAAAAGGAGTACACATCTGGTTTCCTGGGTCAATTTGCTCGTGTTCAATGCTAATGGGGATATGCAAATAAGAGCATCAAAAGAAATGACTGAAGCCTTGCATATGAAGGTTTCTGCTAGTTTCCTTGCCAGAAGGGTTCCTATCTAGGAGCCATTCTTGATGGCCAAGTACCACAAACCTGGGGGTTTGAGACTCAAGGGTTAAATGTTATGGCAAGTCATTCACTCCCAACTACCTCAATTGCAAGCCCAATGTGCGATAGTTGTTGGGAATGGTAAAAACACTAACATTTGGGAAGATAAATGGATGAGAGTAGCTCAACAACCACACTAAAAAACTCATTGTAATATTCTAGATGATTTAAAAGAGCTTACAGTGGCTATCTGAGTGTTAAGGAAAGGCGAATGGGACATTGGGTTTCTCAATTACTATTTTGATGAAGATAGTGTTAAAGAGATATGTTTGATGCCAACACCAGAAGAAAACTTGGGTGATGATGACATCTATTGAACTTATCACACACATGGATGCCTCTCAGCTAAACATCTCTATCAAAACCTTGTTGCTTTGAAGGCCAAACCTTCACATGGGGACTAGCTCACCATATGGAATCAAAGAGTTCCTCCCAGGACCAGGTGCTTCATCTGTCTGTTGAACCATGACTGCATACTCACAAACCACGTGAGGAAGTCAAGGAACATTACAATTAGAGATAGATGAGACATATGTAAAGGAGGGGTTGAGGATTCCCTTCATTATGTATGAGATTGTTCAAAGGAGAAAGAAGTGTGGCTACTCATAAAGCCAAAACTAAATGACTCATTCTTTCAAAACAGTAACATCAAGAACTGGATCAAGAGTAACTTAAATGTCATGACCAAAAATTGGAACATTATTTTCATGATCACTTATTGGCATCTTTGGAAGGCTAGAAACTTGACCATTTTCAAAATGAATCCTTTGCCCATCTGTGAACTGGTTTTGGACATCTACACTATAGTATCCAACACACCCAAAGTGTGGCAACCAAGTGAGCCAAACATAAGTACATGATGTAATTCATGACATGTAAGGTGGGTTCCACCTTCCCCTCAATGGGTTCATATCAATGTGGATGCAACCTTTCACCAGGGGGATCTCAATATTTCCATGAGTGCTATCATCAGATCATCAGCTGAAGATCGAATAATAGGGGCCTGTTGTAAACATTCATGACAAGACCCACTGGAAGGAGAACTATTGGCCATCCTGTGGGGCATTCAACTAGCTAAGAAAGGAGATCACCACATATGTGATTTGATATCTAATTCTAAACTAGCTATTGGATATCTCAACAAGTTCATCCAATGGCCTCCCTGATACTGTCCTATTATAGAAAATATCATCTTCCCGAGCATAGGTTTTGAGATCATGAAGCTATCCAAAGTGGATTGTGAGGCCAACAAGCTTCCGTGCAAAGTGGATCCTAAAGAAACCAGATGAGTCATTCACATCTTCATCATGCCCACAAGAACTAACCAGTACCCTCATGTCAGAGAAAAGGATTTTGGCAAGCATGTAACTCTATCATGTAATCTATCATTGCAAAAAAAAGGTATGTATATAAATATTGCATTCAGATCTATTTACCAATTGTACATAGTAAACTTTTATAAAAGTTCAAAATCGAAGGATTCAAGATCCAGTCTGAATTGTATAATTATTGACTAATAAAATATCAGTCTATATATGTACATTTTATTTATATGTTTAATATTATATATATTGTTATCTAAAATGTCTAACTGAATTGGATTGGATATCAGATTATAAAACAATTAAATCAAATATCAAATATATTTTATTGAAAAATAAATGAATGATAATTAGATGCACATATGCATAAAGTATACAAAAATGCATAATTGAGTCTACAAATACTTACTATACAAATTATATATAACTATTTAGTATGTATAAATATATAGTACACATAAATAAAATTATAACACACTCACTAAATGTTTATATAGCTTATATCTATGTGTAATATATCTTATTAACATATGAATACATCAGCAATATATAAATATACATGTGACATATAAAAAGTATTTTAAATATAAAATATAAAATATTTGTATATTTATATAGAAATTGAATATTTATGAATATTGCATATAAATGATGCATTTAGATTTGTTACTAATCATATACAATAAATTTTGATATAAGTTATAAATTTTGAGGATCCAAAATACACTCTAAGTATTATATGCAAAACACTAAATTACATTTAGTTACTATATTAATCAAATATAGTCTGAACCTAATACATTCATATTAAATTACTCAACAAAATTACATATCATATTAACATTGTATTTTGGATCCTTACATTTTAGAAAAGTATAAAAGTAATATGTACAATATGTAAATAAGTATCAATACAATATATATTTTCTTGTGTATACCTTTAATTATTTTATTTCTATATAAAAATACAAAACATAATATATTTAATATATGATTTATATGACAATAAATATTTTATCATTAATATTAATAATTATTTTATTTTGATTCTATAAATGGTTAGATTAAAATAATATAGATCAGTTAAAATTAGATAATACACGATATCTAAGTATTCAAAAATAAAACAAAAATGAAAAATAAATAATAGAAAATGACTAGTGGGGTGGGTGTGCCACATGGCAGCCTCTGGGGTGAAGATGCCATTGCATTTGTCATTTTTAAAGGTCGACACATGACATAGCTCGCCTGACTAATGGAGTAAGCATTGATCTTTTATTTTTTTTAAAATTGAAGGACACTCAATCAAATTGGAGAAGCCGTAAAAAGCATTTCCACTCTCTTTCCTCAACACAAAGTCATCTGTCTTAGGCAAATAATTCCAAAATCGTCTAAATTAGGTCAGTATATTGGTCAATGTCGTGTATTTCAATTTTTTTTCTTCTAAAAACATTACATGATGGAATGATGTATATTCGATTCTTGTCTTTCATGTAAATGGAAGTTGCCACCAAGAGACATGATCGTGCGGCAAATGATTAGAAACTGCAAAGAACGTTGCACCATGTCCCTTTCTGTTTGGCTTATTGTTCAGAGAGAAATATTTTCTCAAATTAGTCGTTCACATGCAATGACAATAAAACCTCAAGGAACTAAAGATCACTCATTAACTTGGCATCTTTACCGTTAACGAGACTTGATTCAACTCCTTGACATGACCATATCCCTTATAGATGCAATGCACTCTCTGCAAGGCAAAAACCACCGATCGTAGGTTCATGATATACAACCAGCCATTTGAACAAGTAGGGATGGCAATGATTCGGTTTATGCATGCCAAACTCCACCCGCCATCCATATCACCTGAGAAACAAACTAACTGGTTTACCGCTCCATTTTACCACGGTATCATGTTACCAAATCATTGGGTACCCGTGGTATACCATTTTGTCAGACTCACCAGATTCAGTGTTTTACAAATTAGCATCAACACTGTACGTAATAGCAACAAAGGTTAACAGATACATTTGGGAGCTTGGACACGCAAAAGGCATGACGTTTATCTTCCAGCCAATGTACCTTTCTGCTTTTGGTCGACTCCCAACGACGAGTACTTTCCTAGGCGACATCATGCATGGCGTCATGAACATCTTCCCCGGTGACTGAGAGACACACCAGTACTGATATCTTTCCTCACTGACATACCAACAACCCCGGCGACCCGGGTGACACTGACACACCGGAATGAGCTCCGTTCCGACCCCGGCGACACACCAGAATGAGCCCCCTTCCCGCAGAGACCCCGATGACACACCGGAGTGAATTCCTTCATTGAAACGCTGACATGCCACTATGCCAGTGACTCTAGAGACATAGCAGCAATGAGATCCTTCTTCAGCGGCAACCCAACAATAAAGTTTTCTGTTTGAACCGATAGAAAGGGAGTTCGGCTTTGCTGTTCCTTGTTTCAGGAGGAGCAGGCTACTCCGTTATCAATCAACTTGCACGTGTCCCTGCTCATGAATTTGTAGGGTGGGGATTATATTCGGGTTACACATGGCATTATCTTAAACAAGGTGCAGCCTGCTCCTTGTTTAATTAGGAACAGCAAATCCTACGGGATAGAAAGGAGGGAGGAAATTTGGGGTAATCGCGCACTTTCAAAACGTCCACGGGACTTCCTATTTATACATTCACTATTACATGTATTTCGTATTGCAAGAGAAGGTGTGACCTGCAAGTCACAACATTTTTACAACTGGGCCTTACTAGGCCTTTTACAGAAAAAACCTTAATCAAGACCTTGATAATTATACTCCAGTAGTTATAGTCTTACAGCTCCCCTTCAGTTATGTCTTTGATAATCGAAGACCCAGCTTGGACAACAGTGTCCGAAATGCCTCCTTGGTAACGGCTTTAGTGAAGAGATCTTTTAGCTGATCCTTTGAGCCAATGAATTGAGTTATGATATGACCATGAGCAACTTTCTCATGAATGTAATGATAATCCAGCTCTATATGCTTCATTCTAGCATGAAGAATGTGATTTATAGTTAGATAGAGAGCACTAAGATTATCACAGTGTAGGATAACTGATTTTGGCTGACAGATATGAAGATCACAAAGTAGTTGAGAGAACCATATCATCTCAACAACTGTGTGGGCAAGAGAACAATACTCCACCTCAATACTCGACCTGGATATTGTTTTTTTTTTTTTTTTCTTTTCTTCTGAAGACCCGGACACACATGTTTAACCAAGAAACACATAGTATCCTATAGTACTTCTTCGTGTCAAGGGACACCCTACCCAGTCCGAATCAGAATATCTAGTTACCATTAGAGTTGTATCATCATGGATTTGAACTCCCAGTTGCAAAGTACCTTTGTTGTACTGAAGTAACCTTTTTACTAGAGACATGTGCATGGTGCTAGGACAGTGAAAAAAATGACAAGCTAGGTTGACACCGTATGTGAAGTCAGGTCAAGTTAGGGTTAAATGTTGTAAGGAACCCACAATGCGTCTATAGTGACTAGGATCAGATAAGTGCACGTTTAACCTTTAGATAATCTCTCAAGAAGGATGGTCTTAGTGGTGTAGAGATTGGTTTGCATTCAAGCATTCCCTCGTGTTGAAATAGTTCATATGCACATCTTGTTTGATGTAGAAGCAGGCCTGAATCATTTTGTTCAGCTTGGATACATAAGAAATAATGAAGCTGACCCAGGTCCTGAGAGAAAATTCCTTTTCCAGCTTTTGAATAACTTGATCAATCAATATAGTATTGTTCCCCGTAATCATTAAATCATCAACATATAGCAGAAGATATGTGATACTATTACCATTTTGTAGAACAAATAAAGAAGAGTCATAGGCACTTGATTGGAAGCCCAACTCTAGCAGAAAGAGACTGATACGATTGTACCAGGCTCTAGGTGCTTGCTTTAGACCATAGAGAGCCTTGTGTAACTTACAGACATAGGAAGTTTTTGACATGTCAATGAATCCAAGTGGCTGCTCTATGTATACGACTGTGTCTAAAACACCATTAAGACAAGCATTACATACATCCAGCTGATTGACCTTCCAGTTGTTTGATGTAGCAATGGCTAGCACAACTTTGATAGTTGGCAATTTTACTGCTGGACTGAAAGTCTCCAGGTAGTCAACTCCCTCTTCTAGATAATTTTCCTTAGCCACCAGCCTTGCTTTTAATCTTTCTAGAATGCCATCAGATCGAAGCTGGGATTTATAAACCCATTTGCAACCAACAACACTGTGATCCTATTGTCTTTTGACTAATGTCCAGGTGTTGTTTTTCTTTAGAGAAGATAGTTCATCACACATAGCTTGATGCCACCCGTTGTGAGATAAAGCTTCTTTATGGTCGTAGGTAGACTAGGTAAGTTCATAGCATGGAGAACATACTTAGGGTTAGGTTTGACTATACCACATCTGCCCCTGGTGATCATTGTGTGATTATTATTAGTATGGACCTGCTATCAAGTTCTGATAACGGAACTGTTGTTCTGCTCTTTTGAGTTATTGATGTTTGCAGTTGGTGTGACTTGATTATCCTATGACTGCAAGGATATTGTTATTGGAGAATTTTGAGTAGTGTCTTACAAAGCACCTTCAGTTGGTATGATTGTATCAGGAGACGAGCTTTGTTGAGATGCATTATCAATAGATGTCGTGGTTGATGATATGACCTTGTCAGAGATAGAATTATATGGAATGGTTGTGTTATTCAACTCAGTTGTCCTGTCAGTAATGTTAGCTGACATGTTTGTTCCAACATCATCAATCATTTGTCTATTAGAAATACTCTCTATAGATATCGAAGATGTGTCCACAAACTGAACTGATGTTACATGGTTGATAGAACAAGATGGAGTAGGTAGGGGAATATGATTTATTGCATCTGAGTTGTTAATATGTTCAGAGTATGATCCTGTGAATTCATCATTGAAATGAGAAGGAAGAAGATGCTTATCTATATTTAATATACGTGACTACTTTTGTTTAAAGGGAAAGACAGTCTCATCAAAGATCACAAGCTTTGATATGTACGTCTTGTTGGTAGAAACATGTAGGCATTTGTAACCTTTATGTTGAAGATTGTAACCAAGGAATAAAAAAGGCAGAGAATGACAGTCACCATGAGTATAAGGTCTAATATATGGAAAACATTGAGTACCAAATACTTTTAGGTGTGAGTAGGATGGTGATTTATTGAACAACAGTTCAAAGGGTTTCTTATTATCTAAGACAGGTGTGGGTAGTTTGTTAATCAGGTAAGTAGCTGTAGAAAAGGACTTTGCTCAGAAATATTTTGGAACACCAACATCAATCATCATGTCAAGTCCTAGTTCCACAACATGTTTATGTTTCCTTTTGACTAATACATTTTGGTATGGATCATGAGGACAAGACAACTGGTGAATAATGCCTTTTGGCGAGTAGAATTCAATTGAGAGAATTAACAAATTCACTACCACCATCGCTTTGAACAATTTTAATAGAGGTGTCAAATTGATTGAGAACCATTTGATAGAATGAAACCATAATTGAATGTACATCACTCTTATTTTTGATAGTAAAGAACCAGCTAAAGTGAGTACATTCATCTGTTATCAACAAGTACTAACGAAATTTATGATGAGAAGGTGCATGAGCCTTTCCCCATACATCATAGTGAATTCTATATAATGGTCATTCAGACCTTATGTGCTTATGTAGGCTAGGCAGTCGTTTACTCTTTCTAAGCTCACAACCGGTACAAAGAGTTTGCTTATTAGTAAAACTAGAAATGTCTAAAGTACTATGTAGCTGTTGAGGAGCAGTTTTATTGGGATGCACCAGACACTTGTGCCAAGTGTCTTCTGATGCTTTATTGCATCTATTTGAGAACATAGTTGTTGACTCATGCACTCATGGTTGAGTATTGGATTTGAGGATGTACATCCATTTTTCACATCTTCCTTGTGCTAAAGGTTTATGGCTCTATATGTCCTTAATGTCGATAGCATCTTTATTAAAAAAACATAACAAGGGAAGCATGATGTTAGCTTTCAAACAAATAAGAGACTGCATTTGATTTCAGGTACAACAAGGACTTGAGCAAGTGGTACAATAGTTACATTGTGTAGACATCAATCACCAGTACAAGAGATAGGAATGAAATCTTCATTTCCTATCATAATGTAATCTTGTCCTTTATATATCTTTAGATCGTAAATGTTACATGTGTTATGCACAATGTAATCAGTGGCGCTAGAGTCAACATGCCACTTAGTTAGATCAAATTTTGTAATCCTCATAGCAGCCAATGCACCAGTGGTGTTTTCAGGCAGATTCTTTGGTATGTCAACATTCTGAAACGATTTGTCAAACCTATACCAACATTTCAAGGCTTCATGACCTCTCTTCCCATAGATTTGACAAACCACAGGTGCTCTCATGATATTGTCCTGAGTATTATGAAACATTCCTCCTGATTGTTGAGTAGACTGAGTGAAGCCTCATTCATGAGAATTAAATTGAGTGGAGTGTTGTACTGGACCACTTCCCAAAATCCCCCGAGTATAACTATTGTTTTGATTTCTACCTCTTCCTCGACTACCAGACCGTCCTCCTCTGCTGTTGTAGTTATTATTATTATAGATCTATTGTCTACTATCAGTAAACTGATGGACATAAGGATCATTCATTGGTTTGTTACCATAGAAAGTCAGAGATTGTGTAGGATTTGGGCATCATGACTTTCTTCTTTCAAAATCCTAAGAGAGACCAGTTCGACAAATAAAGCTATTTGCGGTTTAAGCATTGATACCACGAAACCCTCATATTCATTGTTATATAATCCATTTAGCAGAGTGAAAAATTTCTCTTGATCAGTAATAGTACAACCTATTGCATTTAACTGACTAGAGACATTCTTAAATTTACTCAAGTATTCAGGTAAGGGATTTGATCCTTTTCTAAAAGTTCTAAGTTGTGACTTTAATTCAAATTGTTGAAACTGCAAAGACCCAACAAATTTCTTGTTAAGAGATTTCCATACCTTAAAAGTTGTAGTGCACGCGATGATTTCACCCATGACCTCTTTTGTCAACGAGCTCGAGATCCACCCCTTTAGAGTTTATATGTTCTCATCCACTCTTTATGATGATGATTTACATTAGGATGTCCATCTGTATCTTGTATAACTAGAGGGGATTGTTTCTCACTTCCATCGAGAAAACCTTTAAGGTAGCATGATTATGCTAGCGTACTAACTTGTGACTCCCAGAGCAAGAAATTGTTGAGATTCAATTTTATAGTAAGGAAATTGGATACATTTAGGCCAACTGGATAGGGATATGTTGGGGCAGAGTTTGAGGAGGAAGAGATTGCAGAGCTAGACGATGACATTCTTATGAAGAGGAGCTAATAGGAATTGTAGGTAGTAGATAGGAGAAGAGAAGATAGAGAAGCAGTTTGTTGCAGATGATCTTTGATGGAGTCGATGAATTTGAGAGAAGATGAGGTCGATGATGATGTTGGAAGGAGTAAGATAGTGATGCACGCAGAGATCACACTCAATCCTTTGATAATGCATGCGAGGATCATGATCAGTTCTTCAGGGTGTTGTCAACGACGATGCGACTAGATGAATTTGAGAAGAGTAGGGGTGAGAATCAGAGAAGTATATGTAATTGTCATAGGATGAAGGATGAGCATGTGCGAGTATCAGAGATGACGTGATCATTCTCCAGAGAAGACTTGATCGTTCTCCAGATGACATACAAAGCAAGAAAAAGAGAGAGACGGGGTCAAGGTGCTTACGCAGTGCAGAGGGACGAAATTCTAGTTTTTCCCCTTTCTTCGCCGAGATCAACGAATCTTAATCACACTCTGATGCCATGTTTGAACTGATAGAAAGGAGGGAGGAAATTTGGGAGTAAGTCGTATACTTTCAAATTGTGCATGAGTCTTCCTATTTATACATTCCTTGTTACATGTATTTTGTATTGTAAGAGAAGGCGTGACATGCAAGTCACAATGTTTTTACAACTGGGTCTTTTACAGAAAAGACCTTAATAAGAACCTTGATAATTATACTTTAGTAGTTATACTCTTACATTTTCTTTCCTCGCGATAGGCAGACAAGTCGCCAGTGATGAACTCCTTTTCCGATATTACACCGACGATCATAGCGACAATCTAGCAAGTAGCACCTTCCCCACAACTTGGCACCTCCTTTGACGACATTGACATGGTAACGACAATGAGCTCCCTCTCTACAAAGGCCTGATGACACACCAACAACAAGATCCTTCTCGACTGACATGTCTGTGACTCTGAGGACACAACAATACCCAACTTCTTCCCCGCTGACAAGCCAGTGACTCCTGTGACATGATAGTAATGTGATCCTTTTCTACGGCAACCGGACAATAAAGCTTTCTTCCTTACGACTGGGCATCAATGACGAGCTCCTTCCTCATCGGCAGTGGCGAAGCTAGCCCTCCGATGAAGGGGGCACATATAAAAATAATATTAAGTACATATGTGGAATTCATATTGAGTGTCAACATGTCTCAATCGACCTATTTACTTTGATCTAGATAAGAAAATAGATAGATCGTACATAAATAAAAAAAGAGGTTGAAGACATAACTCATCACTCGGTGGAGTAGTTAATTTTAGATCTGTGTATATGGATCATTGTATATGTATATTATAATATGCTACATACATTTATGAATTTTTTACATCTAAGATGAGTTTAAAATGGTGACTTCTGATATTGAAAAGATTTAATTTTTTTATAAGACCAACAATTCTATTAAATTAATTATCCATAAATATAAGTTGTTTTGAAAAAAACCACATAAATTTACTGTTCAATATTGACTGTGTAGATTATTATATATTTTTTAAACCAAACAAATAATTCCTACTTGATGAGCTTGAAAACTCAAGTAATTAAAAAGTAACATAAAGCTAAGAAAACTGAATATATAAGTAGTACCATGTGGTAATTACTATTATTATTTGTTAAACCAATTTATTAATTTTACCTAATAAATCAATAAATGTTGTGACAATATATTGCTTACTAAATTATTATGATTGTTATTTCTATGTTGTGTTGGAAATTTGATAAATATAAAAATTCTCTTATCTTTGACATCATGATGAAATAATATGTATAATTTAGAGGAACAATATTTGCACAACTTGCGAATAGAAGTATGATTTTAAGAATTAATATCATAAGATACATTATATTACATTATTTTAACAAATATTTATTGATGTATAAAATTCAAAACAATACACATATTTTAAAAATATTATTAGTAAATTTGTCATGAGACCATGTACTACTAAGAATATCATATTTCATTTGACATTATTTTTTCTAACATACATTACACTCATAATAGAAAAGAGTCAGAATAAATCTGCACACGTAACATATACACCTATGGACTATGTTGTTACTATATTTGTTATAGATTTAGTTATTTATACATAATATAATACTATTTGATATCCCGTTGAGTATATTATTAATTATATATATTAGTTTTTTGTTTTCACATTACCTATGTACTTGCTATATTTGTTACACACTTAAATATTTATATATACTTTATAGAGTATTTGGTATTCCATAAAGTATACAAATAATTATAGATACTATTTTATTCTTCCTCAATAATAATACAACTATGTACTTGCTATATTTGTTATATTTTTAAGTATTTATTTATACATATAAAAATATTTGACATTTAATAAAGTATACTATTAATTATAAATCATAAAATATATTATTAATTATAGATATCCGTTTCTTATTTAATTATTATAAAACTGGTGTAAATTAATAGTTAGCCAATTGACATTAATGTATGTATTTTTGGTATTGTTGTTAATATGTTAAATAAAAAAGCACAACTTGTTAATTATGTAACAATGAGATATATTTATAAAAATAAAAAACGCCATTTATTTTATAAATTCACCCTAATTTAATATGTTTATATTTGTAAATCTTACTTAAAATCATATTGATAATAATGTTATTTATAATTTTTTTTACATAATTTGAAAATAGGTTAATAAGTGTGTGAAGCAGATAAAATATGAATAATCATTAACTTTGATACTATGTTACATATACATAACATATATATGTTAAAAAATTCAAAATTTAAGGGGGACACTTGTCCCTGCTCCCCCCTCCCGCCGCCACTGCTCATCGGTTCGCCGACGTCCTAGCAACACGTAAACAAGGAGCACCTTCTGGGAAACACACCGACAATCCCGACGAGAGGAGGGGATTGGAGTGTCGGTGTTGTCCCCCACCGTGCACTTACGTTTATTCGTACATGGGAACATATGTCGTATGCTAGGCAGCCGCACCGGTAAATTTCGGATCACGATAACCATATGGTTCCACTCAACCAAATCATAAAAATTGAATACCCATCGTTGGGTCCGAGCCTTACTGGTAGTAAAAAGATCCGCTAAAATTGGAGTTATTCGGTTTAAGATCGGTTCGGGTGCTGGGAGTTGGTTCTAATTGCCATTCCTAGAACAAGATGAAAACTGTCAAAAAAAAAGTTGAGTTTGAATGCATACTCTCGCAGAAGTGATTTGCCACAGCAGTGTACAATATACCCGAGAAATAGGGGCAAGATGCACTTTTAACTGGCAGTCAAATATAACCTAACGGGGGTGATCAATATCATGCACTGATGGGCTGCATTCCTCACACCAAAATATAACTTAAGGGGGGTGATCAAGAGAAGTGTTATATTAGTTTAGAGGAAATCAAATCCAAAGGGAGGCAGGCTCATAAGGCATGTGAATGTCTACCAAAATAAGGTTACATACGTCCTCATATCTGGAATTTTCTCATAAAACAGGTTTATGCCCAATTGCACAAGCACAACAATCACAATAGAAATGACAAAACAATAAGAAGGCCCCTGAGGTAGGCGGACCTCCACCACTTTACTCAGAGTGCGCTTCCTCCGATCGAGGTAGGAAGACGATTAGGTAAACCAAATGACAATCAGGGGCCGTTTAGCCGCCAACATCATAATTACCGGGAGTGGCACACAGAAATCCGTTACTGATTTGTAGTCGTGGTCGCCTGGACCATTAAATGTCCACTCTGCCGCGCAGTAGATCATCAGGTTGGA